>RBNI01001686.1:0-21318 GCA_003990745.1 Jimgerdemannia flammicorona | reverse complement strand
GTCACTCAGACTTCTTTCTTTATTAATACAGCTATCTATCTCATATATAATATACTAAGCTCACCCCTATCTGATCCCTCTAGAGGGCTCTCCTCTCTCTACTCTCTCTTAATTAAAGACTACTAGGCTCCACCTACCCACTACTCTGTCCACAAATCTCTTCTACCAGATGGTAGCAATACTTATCCTAGGGACTCCATCCAACCCACCACTCTATCAGTATATCTCCCACCAACCCCTCCCATCTTAACAATCTCTCCTATAGATCCAGCTATCATTTCTTCTCAAAAATGAAGAGCCAATGTCCAGCTAGCCCTATCTATACAGCTAAAACCCACTCTATAGTGAGCTATTCATTGTTCACCCCATCTATCAACCTAGTTCTCAAATCTTCCCAGTGATCTCTCTCTCCCTCTGATCTTCTCTTTACACTTAGCTGGTCCACTACTGCTATCTAAAAGTCCCCCAGAACCTCACACTCTCCTAGCCAATGTTCTGGTATCTGCACAAATCTCCTAACTTGTCTGATATTGTAGCATATTTCACATTCCAGTAGGCCACTATCCACCAGATGTCCAGTATGAAAATTTAACATAGTGGTGAGCCCTTCCTGAAAAACCCCTCACATAGGATACCTGACCTGTAGTTATTGCTCAAAATATAGCAAACAATGTCCCAGGATATAGAGCTCATCCTATAGCTTCTGGACTCAAATAACTCATGATTGCTCAATATTACAGCAAAACTATGATTGCTGAATCTTAAGTCAAACTCTGTAATCTCAAATTTGATGTATATAACAAAGAGGAATTTGAAACCTTCTGTACAAAACTTGAGTCACTACTAAATACTATTGATCTAGAATATGTTACCAATGACAAAACACAAAATAGTATAAGAGCAGACCATTTATTTGATGTCCTATCTAAATGGCTTATAAGGAAAATCTGAGAATAAGGATACTCAGTTAGTTGTGATAACCAACAATAGTACCTAGTAAGAATCAAGACTATGATCAAGCAAATTCTGACAGCTGGACCAATTCTGCCCTGAAGACAATTCAACAATGAAAAAAACTTAAATAAAAAAAAAAGAACCTAAGTATGAAGCATCCCAAGCTCTCTCTATATCTACCTTATGGACACTCAGAAATCCTGAACCTACCCAACCAAGTACCTTCAAAAAACTTACTGAAGAGGAAAGAAATGAACTTCAAAGAAGTGGAGCATGCTTCTATTGCCTATATAGCCAGTGCCTGCTCTAACTGAAAACCCCAAACAGCAATATGAGTAACTGTTATCACTCTATACTACCTCAACAATCTGATCACCAAAATATTGAACTTTGTCAAGTTAAGGCAAACTACCAAGACCCCAACTAAAGGAAGTCAAAAAGCAGCTGGTTATGATCTGTATATAACCAAAGAAGCTACAGTCTCTAACTGAGAAGTCAAGCAAGTCTACACAGGAATCAGCATTCAAATCTCTGAAGGATATGTTGGAAGAATATACTGTTGTAGCAGTCTAGCACTGAAAGGACTCACAGTAGAAGGAGGAGTCATTGATGAAGATTATATAGGCAAAATCATTATCCTCATTCAAAACCATAGTTGAATACTCTTCAAGATCCCCATCAGTTTCTACATTGCCCAGATCTTATTTGAGAAAATTGAATCAACCCTAACAGTCAACAAAGTTCCTAAACTACTATCCACTATCTGAGGATCTAAAGGATTTGGTTTATCAAACAAGACTCCAGCCCAACCTATTACAAGCAAAGAAGAACAATTCTATAAGAAAATCAAAGATAGATATGTATCAAGTAGCTGATGTCTCTATGGTATTAGAATGTACTCTTTCTGAATAATTGATGATTGTTTCTCTTGTATCAATGAACTGGCTCAAAGAAGAACCAATAGAAAGAAGGTTCCTACAACTGAAATCACTACTATTAGATCAGATAAACTACTTATACTTCAAGCTTTTGTCAACTGAGTACCTGTTAAGATTATAATAGATAGTAGTACCTCAGGCAATTTCATCAATGAAGAAACAGCCAACAGACTCAAGGTCCTGACCTCTCCAGTATAACAGACTCAAGCAGTTGCCATAGCTAATAGAACCTCCCATATCATTAACAAGGAAGTTTGCAATCTATTATTTCAAATTGATAACTACCAAGTATATGTTACCCTTCAGATTATACTACTTCTCAACAATAAAATCATTCTTGAGACCCTATGGTTAAAAAAAGAGAACCTCATGATCAATTAGATAAACCATTCTCTGATCATCAAGAAAGGATACCACAATTTCAAACTGCAAGGCAAAAAGGACCCACTCAGTTCTAGCAACCCTAGACCAAAGATCACCTACATCAATAAGCTATAGCTTAAGAAATTGGTCAAGAAATACCCTCTCTTTGTTATCTCCATCTGCTCATCTAAAGAAGAACCTGAGAACTCTGAAGAAGACTTTTCCAAAGTTGACAGCTATGTCAGACCCCTACTTCAGAAAGTCTAAGATATATTTTTGAACTGAACTGCAAAATCACCTGTACTTATCATTATTAATAACCAAGAAGAATATAAAGTTGAACAAATCCTCAACAAATACAGCCACAAGAACCATCCAAATAGTATAACAACACTAGATTAAATTAGAAGGCCTTGATGAGGATGTCAAAAGCTAAGAAGGGGAGAGTTGTAAGCATACAACCTCCAAGCCACCAAAATTGCATATCATTCTCAGAACTAATTTGAAAACTATGTACATATATATGAGACTATAAAATAAGTTACTGAAGAGATCACCTGGTTACACAAAATATACCAGCAAGCATAAGAACCTACTATCAAGATATAAGAATACTAGAAGAAGTACTATAACTATAAGACTGACCCTGAACCTCTATAACTAGTTTTGGTATACTGTACTATTATAAAAAGAAACTGAAGTACCAAACTCAATCAAGATGAAAAGAATCTTATCTCATCTATCAAAGATTCTTAAACCATACCCTTTTCTCCACTACCTTACCGGTCACAATAGTTTAGTAGGCAATCTTCTGAGTCTGCTTTCCACAATTACTACCCTCTCTACCTTGGGTTGGTTTGCTGTACTTTTTTTTTTTTTTTTTTTTTTTTTTTTTTTTTTTATAGTCACTTGGACTGCCCTTTATTACCGAAGTCTATAGTACTAATAATACAATATCGCTCTTCCCTTCACCCAATGCCCAGTGGGCCCAGGCCTCCCCCGTCAGGTACCCCCTGCCCGAGCACCACCCGACCACCCATAATCCGAATCCTTCCACCACTCTTCTGAGAGATGCGTCCCACCAACCCCTGGCGCCACCCTCCCCCCAGCCCCCACCCTTGCCACCACCCATTCAAAATGTCCAAAAGTAGCCATTCCCAATGAGCCAACTTGTCCCCAACCCCAACCTGCTGCCCTTCTTCAAAGACTTGAGCCCAATGTCCAGCCAACCCAACCCAAATCGCCAAGGTCCACCCAAGGGTCAGCCACTCGTCCCCAACACCCCCCACCAGCCGACGGCGGAGCTCTCCCCATCTCCCCCCTCCCTTGGTTTGCTGTACTTGTTGCAGGGCAGTGAGAGGGAGGCAATGGTGATGAGTTGCCCCTTTATTGGTATCAGATTGGTGTCTTCTCCACTTTTTCATGATTTCTGGTACCTTCGGCTACATCTGGAGTATATCTGTTTTGGTGCAGCATCTTCTTCCTTTTACTGTTGCCAACAAGGTATTGTCTCAGTATGTCTTGGGCTATATAGAGAGTTAGCCGACATTGGGCATCAAGTGCTCAGTATAGGTTACCTGCAGGTCCTCAGTGCCTGTGGTGGGGCCCTCTGGCTTTAGTGAGCTTTCTGGCAAGTGCAGTTCTGGCATAGGTGACTGCTTTTTGGGTGTTGTCAGGATGGAAGGAGAGATGGCCATCACAGATAGGAGGAAGAGTGATAATGGTAAACCAGTAGGGTGCTAGTGTAAGTGCACAACCTCCAAGCCACAGAAATCACATGTCACCCTCTTACCAAGCCACTGAAATCACACGCGACCTCTGAACAAATCTGGAAATCACTTGCATGATCATGAAGCTGAGTCAATATGAAGTCACAGAACACAAAATTTATACAAAGAGAATCTTACCAATCAAGAACAAATGCATATATACTAAGCCCCGAGATGCATTGAAAGAGAGAACCAAAACAAACAACAACCACAACTTCCAAACACATAAACATGACCACCGAGATCTACAACTGCATCCACACTGACATTTGGAATACCATTGTCAACCGAGCCACACCCCCTCTGCCCCTCATGAATATTGATAGCCTAGCACCCCTCTACTTTGTGGAAGTCCGATGGAATGCCCTGAACATGCTTAACGAGGCCCACCAGATCAGACAAATCTCAAGCTACTACCAGATTGACTGCCTCCTGGAAGACATAGTCGAACACTACCATGATACAGACATTACCCAGATGTCTCAATACCAGAAGCTCATCGCCTGCAAACACCGAGAACTCTTCTATGAGTATAGCACCTTTATTCCCCACCTCCGAGTTACTACTAGTGAAATGGTTGCTACTCTGTCCTATGGCCAAATCGACAAGATGATACAAGAACTCAACCACAAGTATCTCGAATATGTTCAGACTACTGACAGAACCTTCCTGCACCCTGATGACTACATCCTGCAAATGCCCCAAGTTGGATATACCATGAAGGACATCTACGATATAATCCACTTGACAAAGATGAAGCAGAAGACAATGATCCCTCTGACACTGACATGACCTCAAGCCAAGGATCTCTACCAACCCTGATCATACTGCCAACCTTGCCGATGAACTTACAACAGTTTATAACTACATATAAGACTTATTGGGATAATGACCACTGACACAAATACCAATCTGCATTTACTCCTGATTACTTCAACTACAATGAAGAGACCGGAGAATACAATCTGTACCTTCAGACAACCCTCGAAGTTGAACCAACAACTCTACCACCTGAGTACGAGCGACATGAACTACAGCCGCCAGCTTACTACAACTCTGTGACTCATAGTGTTATAACCTATAGAAGATATGCAGACAGTGAATCTGATGAAAGTGAAAACAATGCACCCCTCCTTCATCCACTAATACCTTACCCAGCATATGAGACAGATGATGCTATCCTGTAGGATGGAGATGAAGTCCAATGTATTATTACCTCAGCCAACAAAGAGAAGTAATCCGGGAACCACTCTTCCTAGATGACTACTTCATCAGAGATGAAGTCATCGATGGTGATGTCATTGAAGACTATCCAGACAGTGCCTAAACCTATAAATAGCTTAGCAGTCATAGTATAGTTAGATTAGCTTTGTATGACATGACTGTGAACTAACTCAGCAGTCAGATGATCTCTTGATATATCAGATCACACTTGTACTATGTAACTGTATTCTGACTCAGTAAGGCACTTAGTGCTACATCCATATTTAGCATAGTCCAGATAGCCCCTCACTAGTATAAATATCCCTCCCCCAGACCTCAGAATCTGAGACTCGAACACACAAGAACATTTCTGAATACTTCCCCACAATATCCCTTCATACAACTACTCTTAGTATAGCAATATCATGAATAGCGAATAAACCTATTTAATAACCCACAAATCACTCTTAAGTAAATCCACTCCCCGTTAGGTCCCACTCCTAACCCCATCACGAAATTTCCTAATTGGGTATTGTCTGCAGTGATATGCCAATTCAACTAAGCTGGTCTTAGTTTCTTGAACTTCCTGAAATACAGAAAATCCTGAACATCCAGAACTAGTCCGAAAAAAGGACTTTGGTTGAGACATCAACCCGATCTTGAAATCAATAAGCATAGAGGACATACTCCATATGAAATTGATCTTGACCATAAGAAAACAGTCTTCCAGAATATCCAGAACTTCCAGAAAACTCTTCCAGAACTACGTAATGGTTACCCTAAAAAGCAACCCTCTTACAACTTGGTAGCAGTAGTTTACAATCCAATTCTGCTTCAAGATGCTTCCTCACCCCACTACAAACCCTTCTGCAAATTCCTATAAGTTGGTATAAAGCCCAACCTCTGAACTGAAATTTATCCTAAACCATCTGACAATCTGGAGAGAATTGAACCTGATGTACAAGGACAATTTGACCTCCACACCTGCAACAAGTGGGACAAACTTCATTCAAAGAAAGAAGTACTCTGATTAAACCAGCAAATAGGCAAAATCCTATTCACCGAACTCCTTGTACTACACCCAGCAAGTCAAGATGAAGAAGGTCTTATAGAAGCCTTCTTTACTCTTCTCAACAAGAGTTTTGTTAGCTCCACAAATTCGAGCGACCTAGGACAACCAGCAGCAGTCTTTCTAGCCTTAGTTCCTTACGAAGCCCAAGCCTCTGTAGCCAAGTGGCTCAACTCTACTGACTTCCACTATACCAAGACCAAGACCATGTTATACTACTAATTCCAGAACAGCAAGGCCCGCCATATTCTTAAGGAAGAAGCAAGAGAAACTCTTCACCAACTACCTGATCCTGAACCTGAAGCAGGCCCTGCTACAGCCCTACCTGAATCCGAAACCAATACCGAACCAGAACTTGACTTTGAATTAAGTCCATCTGAAATCAGATATACAACTGATTCTGTCTACTTTGACACCGAGCAAACCCAAGTACATGGGGACCAAACCGAAAAGAAGGAGGAGTATTTCAGTGAATTTGATCCCAGATATACTACCGAAGAAGACGTACCTCCATCAAGACAGAATACACCTACACAGCAACAGACAGCTATCTATCAAGCCCTTACTCTAGATCCACAACTATTACTCCAGCAACTTACACAGACCCAAAGAACCCCATCATACTCTGCACCAGTACCTCAAGTAGTACCAGTAATACCACTACTAACAGTCCAACCACCTCCAGTAAACAACATGGCAAACCAACAGATTCTAGACCTCACAGCCCAGGTAGCCATAATGGCAGCAACCATTACTGCCTTAGCCGAACAGACCCAACCTACAAAAAATCTGAGTCTACCTATCTTCAATGGTACTGCACAAGAAGTTCAAAGCTTCATTAGTATAGTTGACACTAACTTCGAAGCCAATCAATGGACCAATGAGTGAGTCACTGACCGAGTTCTGACAAACAATCAAGACCACACTCTGGAACAACTCTTTGCTACCACTACAGCCTATGTCCGTCGAGTTGTTACATTCTTCCGAGGACCTGCTGAAGAATGGTGGTGAACCCTTCCCAAAAAACCCCTCACATAGGACACCCAACCTGCAGTAGTTGCTCAGAATGCAGCAAATAATGCCCCAGGATATGGAGCCCATCCTGCAGCCCCTGGACTTAAATAACTCATGATTGCTCAATATCACAGTGAAACCATGATCGCTGAATCCCGAGTAAAACTCTGCAACCTCAAATTTGATGTACATGGTAAGGAGGAATTCGAAACCTTCTGTACAAAACTCGAGTCACTCCTGAACACTGTTGGCCTAGGATATATTGCCAATGATGAAGCATGAAATGGTACCAGAGCAGATCATCTATTCAATGCCCTGCCTGAATAGCTTACTAGAAAAATCCGAGAACAAGGATGCCCAGTTAGTTGTGACCACCAACAATGGTGCCTGGCAAGAATCAAGACTATGGTCAAGTAGATTCTAACAGCTGGACCCATTCTGCCTCGAAGACAATTCAACAATAAGAAAAAGACTTGGACCAAGAAAGAAGAACCCAAGCATGAAGCATCCTGAGCTCCCTCAACATCTACTTCATGGACACCCAGAAATCATGAATCCACTCAGCCGAGTACCTTCAAGAAACTCACTGAAGGTGAAAGGAATGAACTTAGAAGAAGCGGAGCATGCTTCTATTGCCGAAAGACAGGACACATGGCCAGTGCTTGCCCTAACCGAAAACCACAAATAGCAACATGAGCAACTGTTACCACCCTACACCACCTCAACAATCTGACCACTAGAATACTAGACTTTGTCAAGTTAAGACAAACTGCTAAGGCCCCAACCAAAGGAAGTCAAAAAGCAGCTGGATATGACCTGTATGCAGCTGAAGAAGCTACAGTCTCTAATCGAGAAGTCAAGCAAGTCTATACAGGAATTAGTATCCAAATTCCTGAAGGACATGTTAGAAGAATATGCTGTCACAGCAGCCTAGCATTAAAAGGACTCTCAGTAGAAGGAGGAGTCATTGACGAAGATTACACAGACAAAACTATTGTCCTCATCCGAAACCATAGTTGGATACTCTTCAAAATTTCCATTGGATTCTGTATTGCCCAGATCCTATTCGAAAAAATTGAGTCAACCCTGACAGTCAAGGAAGTCCTGAAACTACTGCCCACCATCTGAGGATCCAAAGGATTTGGTTCATCAAACAAGGCCCCAGCCCAATCTACCATGAACAAAAAAGAACAATTCTACAAGAAAATTGAAGATGGATATGTATCAAGTGGCTGATGCCCCCATGGCATTGGAATGTACTCTTTCTACATAATTGATGATTGCTTCTCTTGTATCAATGAACTGGCTCAAAGAAGAACCAACAGAAGGAAAGCTCCTACAACCGAAATCACCACCATTGGATCAGACAAACTGCTTATACTTAAAGCTTTTGTCAATCGAGCACCTGTCAAGATCATGATAGACAGCGATGTCTCAGGCAACTTTATCAATAAAGAAACAGCCAACAGACTCAAGGTCTTTACCTCTCCGGTATAACAAACTCAAGCAGTTGCCACAGCTAATAGAACCTCACATATCATTAGCAAGGAAGTCTGCAACCTATCCTTCCGAATCAGTGACTATCGAGTATATGTTACCCTCCAGATCATACCACTCCCTGATAACGAAATCATCCTTGGAACTCCATGGCTAAAATAAGAGAACCCCATGATCAATTGGGTAAACCATTCTCTGACCATCAAGAAAGGATGCCACAACTTCAAACTGTAAGGCGAAAGAGACCCACTCAACTCTAGTGACCCTGGACCAAAGATCACCCACATCAATAAGCTATAACTTAAGAAATTAGCCAAGAAATGCCCTCTCTTTGCCATCTCCATCTGCCCATCCAAAGGAGAACCCGAGAACTCTGAAGAAGACTTTTCCAAAGTTGATAGCCATGTCAGACCACTACTCCAGAAATTCTGAGATATATTCCTGAAGAAACTCCCAAAAGGCCTATCTCTCAAATGAGTAGTGGACCATACCATCAAGACTATTCCAGATGCCACGCCAGCCTTCAAGTCAATCTACCACATGTCTCCGAGAGAAATCAATGCACTCAAGAAAGAAATTGATGAACTCCTAGAACAAGGATTCATCAGACTCAGTGTATTACCCTATGGTGCACCAGTCCTCTTTATTGTCAAGAAAGAAGGAGACCTGCGAATGTATATTGATTATCGCGACCTCAATGAACAGACCATCAAGAACTATTGCCCACTACCCAGAATCGATGAAATATTTGATAGGCTTACCAACCCATAATTCATGAGCTCTTTTGACCTGTGAAATAGTTACTGGCAAATTGCTATGAAAGAAGAAGACATCTACAAGACAGCCTTCCGAACCTACTATGGACATTTCAAATTCCTGGTTATGCCCTTTGGCTTAACTAATGCTCCTGCAACCTTCCAGACACTGATGAATACCATTCTGCATCCATACCTGGATAAATTCGTTATTGTCTATATTGACGACATCCTAGTCTTCAGCAAAACCCTGAAGGAACATCTTGAACACCTGGAGCTAGTACTACTGAAACTCTGAGAAAACTGACTCTTTGCAAAACTCAGCAAGTGTGAATTTCTCCTGAAAGAAATCCAATTCCTTGGATACATTATCACACCAAATGGAATCAAAGTAGACCCCAGCAAAATCTCTACAATCAAGGATTGGCCCAGACCCAAGAAGCTGAAAGACCTCCAGTCATTCCTGGGATTAGTAAACTATTACAGATGATTTGTTGCCAACTTCACCAAAATCGCCACTGCCCTTACCCAAATGACCAAGCACAGCAAGAAAGAAGAACAACCCTGGACCATGAAACAAGAGAAAGACTTCAACAATCTTGCAAATTGGGGACCCGAACAAGATACTGCCTTCCAAGTACTGAAGGATGCTTTGATAACCACTCCAGTACTTCAAGCGGCAAATTCTGCCCTACTATATGAAGTTACCACTGATGCCTCTGATCTAGCTCTTGGAGCAGTACTTATACAAGAAGGACACCCTGTGGCCTATCACTCCTGCAAGTTCAATGATGCCAAAATTAACTACGCAACTTACGAGAAGGAAATGTTAGTCATTGTAGACACTCTGATCAAATGGTGACCATACCTAGAAGGAGCACACTTCACCATATTGACTGACCACAAGTCATTAGTCAACATCAAGACCCAGGCTACCCTTTCTTGAAAGCAAGCCAGATGGATAAAAGTCCTCACCAACTTTGACTATGAAATCCAGTACCACCCTGGCAAGGAAAACATTGTTGCTGATGTAATCTCCAGACCACCTATTGAAGAAGTCATCCAAACTCTCACCCTGGTTACAAACTCCATCATGGAATAAATTATCACAGCATGTGCTGATGATAAGGAAGCTCAAGCACTCTGAGAAACTCTGAACAGTGATGATGCTGACAAGCATACTGGGTACAACTAATACCAACTCAAGGACAATGCTATCTACTATAAGAACAGATTGTATGTTCCAAACAACTGAGATCTCCGAAGGACTATCCTATTCGAATGTCATGATGCCCCTATAGCTGGACACTTAGGATTTGATAAATGCTATGAAGTTATCTCCTGAAACTTCTATTGGCCCCACATGGCAGATCAGCTAAAGACCTACATCACTTCCTGTGATGCCTGCCAATGGAATAAGTCCTCAACACTAGTAAAACCTGGTCTACTCCACCCTATCCCAGTACCATCTGCTAATTGGGAACAAATCTCTATGGACTTTATTGTATAACTACCCCAAACCAAGAATGGAAAAGATGCAATTATTGTCTTTGTGGACTATCTCAGCAAACAAACTCACTTTGTACCAACCACCACCACTGCAACAGCACCAGATATAGCTACACTCTTGTTTGACAATATCTTCTGCTATCATGGTCTTCCTAAGATCATTATTAGTGACCGAGACCTGAAATTTGCCAGCCATTTTTGGAAAGCCCTCCATGCACACCTTGGAACAAAACTTGCACTATCTACAGCCTTTCACCCTGAAACTGATGGCCAAACCGAAAGAATGAACTGGACTCTAGAACAAATGCTGAGGAACTATGTCTCCTACAGACAAGATGATTGACATGAACACCTCACTGCAGTCGAGTTTGCCTATAACAACAGCAAGCAAGCCTCTCTTAGAATGACCCCATTCTTCACCAACACTGGACAAAATCCAAACACTCCTCTGACACTCACCCAAACCACTGAAGAACTCTCCACAGTTGAAGCTGTTGAAGAATTCTTACTCCAAATGTGTAATCTCAGCCAGATCGCAATTGAGAATTTATCACAAGCTCAAGAACAACAGTCACAGTATGTTAACTAACATCACTGAGAAGAAACCTTCAATATTGGAGAAAAAGTCCTATTAGACATCTGAGGATACTGAATTGATAACCTCAAGTACAGACCATCTACAAAGCTGAACAGCAAGTTCATCAGACCATTTGAAGTCATTTCACAAGTCTCTCCGACTTCTTACAAATTGGTGCTACTGGATACCATTAAGATTCACCCAGTCTTCAATGTCCAATGTCTCAAGCAATATAATGACAATGATGATGAACTATTTCCGAACCAAACTACAGAACCACCTGCTCCTGTCATTATTAATGATCAGGAAGAATACGAAGTTGAACAAATCCTCAACAGACGTGGCCACAAGAACCACCCTGAGTATCTCATTAAATGGAAAGGTTATCCGATCCATGATGCAACATGGGAACCCAAGACCAATCTCCAGAATGCTACTGACTTAGTTCAGGAATATGATTCCTTGAATAAATGAAATCTGAATACTCTAACACCTATCAGTATATAGTATATATTACCCTCCTGAACATTATAATTATCACAAACCTAATCAAGAACTCAGCAAGACAGAACAAAAGAATACCGACCCTCTGGAAAAATAGCAAAACTGAAAGCAAGCCTATTCTCTCTGTACCACTGGTGGGAAACGAGGTGTAGACATTTAAGAAGATTCCTTAGAGGAAATTCTCCAGCAGTGAATGATGTCAGAATCACTTCCGGCACATGGCATTGAATACATGACTCTTTAATATGTGAATCCAATGCATTAGGCAACTGTACTACAAGTATGCCACTTTCTGAAAAAATGGACTTTACCAGACTTTTGACCTCCCAAATGGTATAACAACACTAGAACAAAATTAGAAGGCCCTGACGAGAACATTGAAAGCTAAGAAGGGGAGAGTTGTAAGCACATAACCTCCAAGCCACAGAAATCACATGTCACCCTCTTACCAAGCCACTGAAATCACACACAACCTCTGAACAAATCTGGAAATCACCTGTATGATCACGAAGCTGAGTCAATATGAAGTCACAGAATACAAGATTCACACAAACAGAATCTTACCAATCAAGAACAAATGCATATATACTGAGCCCCGAGATGCATTGAAAGAGAGAACCAAAACAAACAACAACCACAACTTCCAAACACACAAACATGACCACTGAGATCTACAACCGCATCCGCACTGATATTTGGAATGCCATTGTCAACTGAGCCACACCCCCTCTACCCCTCATGAATATTGATAGCCTAGCACCCCTCTACTTCATGGAAGCCTGATGGAATACCCTGAACATGCTTAATGAGGCCCACCAGATCAGATAAATCTCAAGCTACTACTAGATCGGCTGTCTTCTGGAAGACATGGTTGAACACCACCATGATACAGACATTACCCAGATGTCTCAACACCAGAAGCTCATCACTCACAAACACTGAGAACTCTTCTATGAGTACAGCACCTTTATTCCTCACCTCCGAGTTACTACCAGTGAAATGGTTGCTACTCTGTCCTATAGTCAAATCGACGAGATGATACAAGAACTCAACCACAAGTATCTTGAATATGTTCAGACTACCGACAGAACCTTTCTGTACTCTGATGACCACATCCTGCAAATGCCCCAAGTTGGATATGCCATGAAGGATGTCTACAATATAATCCACTTCAATGAAGATGAAGCAGAAAACAATGATCTCTCTGATGCTGATATGACCTCAAGCCAAGGATCTCTACCAACCCTGATCACACCGCCAACCTTGCCGATGAACTTACAACAGTTCATAACCATATACGAGACTTATTGGGACAATGACCACTGATACAAATACCAACCTACATTCACCCCCGATTACTTCAACTATAATGAAGAGACCAGAGAACACAACCTGTACCTTCAGACAACCCTCAAAGTTGAACCAACAACTTCACTATCTGAGTACAAGTAACATGAACCACAGCCGCCAGCTTACTACAACCCTGTGACTCATAGTGCTGTAACCTATAGAAGATATGCAGACAGCGAATCTGATGAAAGCGAAAACAATGCACTCTCCTTCATCTACTAATACCTTACCCAGCATATGAGACAGACGATGCTATCCTGTGGGACAGAGATGAAGTTTCAATGTATTATTACCTCAGCCAACAAGGAGAAGTAATCCAGGAACCACTCTTCCTAGATGACTACTTCATCAGAGATGAAGTCATCGATGGTGATGTCATTGAAGACTATCCAGACAGTGCCTAAACCTATAAATAGCTTAGCAGTCATAGTATAGTTAGATTAGCTTTGTATGATGTGACTGTGAACTGACTCAGCAGTCAGATGATCTCTTGACATATCAGATCACACTTGTACTATGTGACTACATTCCGACTCAGCAAGGTACTTAGTGTTACATCCATATTTAGCATAGTCCAGATAGCCCCTCATTAGTATAAATACCCCTCCCCCAGACCTCAGAATCTAAGACTCAAACACACAAGAACATTCCTAAATACTTCCTCACAATATCCCTTCACATAACTACTCCTAGTATAGCAATATCATAAATAGCGAATAAACCTATTTAATAACCCACAAACCACTCTTAAGTAAATCTGCTCCCTGTTAGGTCCCACTCCTAACCCCATTACAAAATTTCCTAATTGGGTATTGTCTGCAGCGATACGCCAATTCAACTAAGCTGGTCTTAGTTTCTTAAACTTCCTGAAATACGGAAAATTCTGAACACCCAGAACTAGTCCGAAAAAAGGACTTTGGTTGAGACGTCAACCTGATCTTGAAATCAATAAGCATAGAGGATATACTCCATATAAAATTGATCTTGACCATAAGAAAACAGTCTTCCAGAATATCCAGAACTTCCAGAAAACCCTTCCAGAACTATGTAATAGTTACCCTAAAAAGCAATCCTCTTACAGCTAGGCTGGGGGTGGTTATTGGGACTGGGGCAGGTACTGCTTCAGTGGGGCCTTTTGATTGGTGCAGCATGGTTAGGTAGTAGGTGTCTCTCTTGGCTTCTTTTGGTAAGTTGGCGGATTAGGCCCTGGTTGTCAGAGGGGGTCAGGGGGCCCGAGGCTACCTATTTCAGATGTCTTAGCTGCACTCAACTGGAACCAGAAGCTGATATGGCAATGTGATCAAGGCCCACAGGCTTAAGTAGTGGAGTATTGAAGGTCTCCTCCCACCTCACGTATAAGTCCTTTACTTACCTTGACTGGGAGAACTAGGCCCTACCCACTGTGTTGTACTTTGATGAGGATTTTTCTTTGCCTATCATTCTCTTTGGAGTAACAGAGGCTATTCTATTCAGCTTGAGCATGGCCTTGTATATACGTTGGGTTCTCAGGCATGCACTTTCAGTCATTGGTATATAGTTGGGTTTCCCCTGGTGGTAGGGAGAGCATGGTACGCAGAATGAGGTGTGGGCCACCATAAGCTCTACTGCACCTGGCATGGTCGAGCTGCTGGACAATAGATAGCCTAGGTTAATGAGGGGGCAGTGCTTGGTGGGTAGTGGGGGAGGGTTTTGGCCTATATAGTCTAGGTTCTCTTCCAATAAAAATCTGTGGGACATTGAGTCCGTTAAAAAAAAAAAAAAAAAAAAAAAAAAAAAACAAAGATTCTTAAACCACACTTATCAACTCAAGACCAAGATACACTACAACCATATAAGACCTTATTACTTAGTAGAAGAAAAATACATTTGAACAACTCTATTCACTCTATTTATGTCATCTCTATTAGAGAATGACAGATGCTTCATCTGAACTCAAGAAAGCTCACATTGTCAAAACCAATCTCAAGCCCATCTATATGATAGATATTACTATTATAAATTGCCTCAGATTACAGAAAATATCATTTCTGAGAGGTTTGAACCCCTAGTTGTGACAATGGAAGCCCTTGGTCTAGACAAGGATGGCCAGTCCTTACAAATACACCAGCAGTCCAAAAAAAAAGAGAACCAAGACCT
This sequence comes from Jimgerdemannia flammicorona, assembly GCA_003990745.1. NCBI lineage: Eukaryota > Fungi > Mucoromycota > Endogonomycetes > Endogonales > Endogonaceae > Jimgerdemannia > Jimgerdemannia flammicorona. The sequence continues at coordinate 5,680 of RBNI01001686.1, read as the reverse complement.
GTTATTCTTGTACTACTACTATCACTGAGGATAGCCTTAATTTTGCAAGAGATAGAGGTGATGACATCTTTAAAACTGATTATATCAAAAGTTAGAAAACTGCTCAGACTTTATCAGAGATAATGTCATCAATAGTAATGTCATTGAAGACTATCCAGATAGTATCTAAATCTATAAATAGTCTAGCAGTCATTAGTATAGTTTGATTAACCTTATATGACATGACTGTGAACTAACTCAGCAGTCAGATAATCTCTTGATATATCAGATCACACTTATACTACATAACTATATTTCAACTTAGCAAGGTACTAAGTACTACATCCATATTTAGTATAGTCCAGATAGCCTCTTACTAGTATAAATACTCTCTCCTCCAGACCTCAGAATCTCAGACCCAAATAGACTTGAACACATAGAACAATCTGAATATAACTCCTGAGTACTTTTTTTACAAATATCCCTTCACACAACTACTCCTAGTATAGCAATATCATGAATAGCAAATAAACCTATTTAATAACCTACAAACCACTCTTAAGTAAATCTGCTCTCTGTTAGATTCTACTCCTAACCCCATTATGAAATTTCCTAATCGGATATTGTCTATAGCAATATGCTAATTCAACTAAGCTGGTCTTAGTTTCTTAAACTTTCTAAAATATGGAAAATCCTGAACATTCAAAACTAGTCTTAAAAAGGACTTTGGTTGAGATGTTAACTTGATCTTGAAATTAATAAGCATAGAAGATATACTCTATACAAAATTGATCTTGATCTTAAGAAAATAGTCTTCCAGAATATCCAGAACTTCTAGAAAACCCTTTCAGAACTATGTAACAGTTACTCTAACAAATAACTCTCTTATAATATATCTCTACTATCATATTGGTTATAAGGTTTTAATAGACAACTTTCTAAGTTTCTTTTCCATAACTTTTACCTTCTTTACCTTAGGTTGGTTTGTTATATCTATTGCAGGATAGTAGAAGAGAGATAATGGTAACAATAGTACTCTGAATGAGCTAATATAGATTAATTTAAAGTAACTTATAGGTAGTATAATTTGAAAAGAATTTAATATATCAATATTATTATTTTGATTTCCAAATTAAACAATTAAATGTTTATATTAATAACTTGATAAAAATCATCTAATTTTAATAATTGTAGTATTATTTAAATACTCTTAATAAGGTCTTTCTAATGATATCAAGAATATTAAAATTAAATAATATGTTGCTAAGTTATCAAGAAAAACATCTGACTCACCAATTTTGAAAATTTTTTCAAAAGAATATTTTTATTAATAACTTGGCAATATATCATCCAATTTTAATATTCTTGATATCATTAGAAAGACCTCTTTAAGGGCTTTCAAATGATACTATAATTATTAAAATTAGATAATTTTTATTAAGTTATTGATATAAATATTTAATTATCTAATTTGGAAATCAAAATAATAATACTGATATATCAAATTGTACTATCTATAAGCCACTTCAAATCAATTCAGATGGGTTTATTTGGAGCACTAAGTGATAAGTTATCTCTTTTTTAGTATCAGATTAGTATTTTCTTCAATTTTTCACAGTTTCTAGTATCTCTGATATATATTCATTTTAGTGTAGCAATTTCTTCCTTTTGTTATCATCATCAATAAGATATTATCTTGGTATATTATAGACTGTATAGAGAGTTGGCTGACCTTAAATATTAAGTATTAGTAAAGATTTTAGCAGATTCTTAGTGCCTATAGTGAACTCTTTGAGCTTTGGTGAGCTTTCTAGTAAGTATAGTTCTGATATAAGTAATTGTTTTTTGGATAGTATTAGAATGAGAAAAGAGATAGTCATTATAGATATATATAATGATCAATACTATATTGAAAATTAATTATAATATTATAACTATAAATAATAATACTTTTTATAATATAAATGAAATGAGCAGAAGGAGTTCTTTATATTATATTATATAATATTACAAAGTATATTATATACTAATTTATATATATTATTTTTATTTTTATTTTATTTTATTTTTTCTACAGAATACTAAACTCCTTTATTAACTAATTTATAATATATATATAGTTTTTATACTATACCAGTAGCTATACCTAACCTCTCTCTATTTTACCCTAATACTTACTCTTCTTTCTCTACTCTCTTTCTGAAGTACTATCAGATTGTTGACTATTATAACTCACTCTCTACTCTTCTCATATATTCTTTCTATTAATTGTTTATAATAATTTCTCTAGAGACCCTATCTCTTCTATTAATCAGACAGTATATCTATTATCAACTCCTCTCACCTTACTATCTTTACTTCTAATAACATCTGTTGTCTATTCTTGAATATATACTACTAGTATCTAGTCAATACTACTTATATATATTACTAATACTTATTTAACTATAAGTTACTTATTGCTAATATTCTCCACTAGTCTCTCTTTTAGATCATCTTACCTCTCTATATCTCTACTAACTTAATACCATACCCAAGATAATTACTAACTGTCTTCCAGAAGTTATTAAGTATAGTATACTCTCCTAACAAATGTTCTGAAGTCTATACCACTCTCTTCTCTTATTTGATATTAAAGTATTCTTTATACTCAAATACTCTACTAACTACTAAGTATCTAGACCTAAAGTTCAATATAATATTTCTCCTTAAGAAATACTATCATACTATCCAAAACTAAGAAGAAGGCCATCTTCTCATCTCTATACTCTATAAACAGATTCTAGCCAAATCTTACTCCTTACTAATACCTGCTTACTACTAGTCCACAGGCTATAGATCACCTCTCCCACTCTATTAATACTCTATATTAGTATCATTATAAAAAAATAATTCAGTTCTAAGTATGTTTATTAGAGATCTATAAATTTTAATATATATTCACAATAGTATATTATAAACTTGAATATATTTTATAGATAGGAATATATATATATAGATTTGAACATTTGCTATAAATATGAATATTTTTTATTAATAATAGATATGAACTCTTTAATATGAGTATAAACTGATATTCTATAGATATAAACTCTTTAATATAAGTATAAACTTATATTCCATAGATATGAACAGCTTGCAAACAATAGGTAAACATAAGGTAAAATTTCCAAAAAAGACTATTTTATTTCTTTTTTTATTTATAAACACTCCTGTAAATATTTCTCTCTACAGACACTTCTCTTCTATAAATACTTTCTTTTTTTACAAACAGTTCTTCCTTATAACAAAATTACATTCCAACATCACAATGGATGATATCATCAAGCTGACATTATCAGATTCATGTCACCAGCAAGGTTATATACTAGAAAAACTAAGAATATTAATGAGATCATAATGATTTTATACTAATTTCAGCCCTCTTCAGCCAGCAATATCATAGTAGTCACACTAGCCTCTATATTAGTTTAGTATATACTTATACTAATATCACTATGGATACACCTCAGAAATAGACTAAGGATGCTAAAAATAGCATGAGACTAAATTAGTCTTTAGCAACATTGATGTCATAAACTAAAATAGTCTATAATATTATAGAAACTAGAATATATCAAAATTAGCTACTGATATTGTCAGTCCTCTGATGTCAGAAGCTAGTAAGATCTTTAAGACCAGCAACTTCATAGACTAAACTAGATTATGACAAGCTATGAAATCATAGTTGCCACATATCAAAATAGTTTATTTGGTAAATAAATAAATACTCTTCAAATTGGCTCTGGAAAATAATTATCTAAATAATAACTATACAAATATATAGATACCTCCCAAAAACAAAACTAAAATATAAACAAATCATGCTCATACCTCTGAATGTATCTATAAAGCTCTTTGGAAAGCAGTCTTTGATTACCAATACTAGTATAACTGGGAATATATTGATTTTAACACTTATGATATAGAGTAGTTTTTATAAACTACTGATGAGATTGCTATAAGAATGCAATAAATTATAAGACACTTCCAAATACTAAGAAACTACCAAGCTAGTAGACTCCTAGTAAACAGTGGCTTGACTCTATCAGAGATTATAGATGAATATAATATCTCTATTTTCAGATAGTATATTTTAGTTCATAACTACTAATTACTCTATAGAATACCTTATACTATTAGTAGTATAAGAGAAGTAACTCCTGCAGAAATTGATAGGCTTAGTAACTAATTAATAAGTCAAATTGAGCTAGACCTTATAAATGACTTTAATCTATAAGAATATTATAATGATGATATATAGCTATATGAGAATAAAGTCTTCAATAGACTCATTAGTTATAATAGTATATCTTCACTATTATGATAATTATACCCTTTAAATTAATAATTCTTAATATTAATAACTTAAAGGTATCCCTTTTTCTGCTACCTTACTGGTCATAATAGTTTGATAGGTAATCTTTTGAGTCTACTTTCCACAATTATTACCCCCTCTACCTTGAGTTGGTTTGCTATATCTATTGCAAGGCAGTAGGAGGGAGGTAATGGTGATGAGTTACCCCTTTATTGGTGTCCGATTGGTGTCTTCTCTACTTTTTCATAGTTTCTGGTACCTTTGACTACATCTGGAGTACATCTATTTTGGTGCAGTGCTTTCTTCCTTTTGTCATCACCAATAAGGTGCTGTCTTAGTACATCATAGATTACATAGAGAGTTGGCTGACCTTGGGTATCAAGTACCCAGTGTAGATTACCTACAGGTCCTCAATATCTATGGTGGGGTCCTCTGGCTTTGGCAAGCTTCCCAGTAAGTACAGTTCTGATATAGGTAACTGTTTTTCAGGTAATATCAGGATGGAAGAGGAGATGGCCATTACAGATAGGAGGAAGGGCAATTACAGTGAACCAGTAGGGTGCCAGACTGGGGGCAGTTGTTAGAGCTGGGGCAGATGCTGCTTCAGTGGAGCCTTTTAATTGGTACAGAGCAGTTAAGTGGTAGGTGTCACTCTTGACTTCTTTTGGCAATTTGGCAGGTTGGGCCCTAGTTATTGGGGGGGGTCAGGGGGCCTGAGGCTACCTATTTCAGATATCTTAGCTACACTTAACTGGAACTAGAAGCTGATATGACAATGTGATCAGGGCCTACAGGCTTGAGTAGTGGGGTATTGGGGGTCTCCTCTCATCTCATGTATAAGTCTTTTACTTACCTCAACTGAGAGAACTAGGCCCTATCTACTATAATATACTTTGACGAGAGTTTTTCTTTGTCTATCATTCTCTTTGGGGTGGTAGGGGCTATTCTATTCAGCTCAGATGTAGCCTTGTATATATATTGAAATCTTGAGCATATGCTTTCAGTCATTGGCATATGACTGGATTCCCTCTAGTGGTAGGAAGAGTATAGTATACAGAATGAGGTATGGGCTACTATAGGCCCTGCTGTACCTAGTGCTCCAAACGAGTCAATCCGGATGGGATTCGGATGGATTCGAATCCCATCCAGATCAACTCGGATGGGATTCGAATCCCATCCGGATGGATTCGAATCAGATTCGAATCAGATTCGAATCGGCATTGTTTTGATTTCCAAATTAGACAATTAAATGTTTACATCAATAACTTGATGAATAATCATCCAAATTTGATGATCTTGGTGTCATTTGAAAGCCCTTAATAAGGCCTTTCTAATGATACCAAG
>RBNI01001685.1:0-21328 GCA_003990745.1 Jimgerdemannia flammicorona | reverse complement strand
AAAAAAAAAAAAAAAAAAAAGCCAATAGATTCAACAATGACTGCCAACAAGGAAATATGGGCCGAGGCTCTAGGTGAAAGTAAGTGGGACATACTTAGGAATGTTGTCAGAGTTTTGGAAGTAAGTGGTGGTTGCTCTGGCTCTATACTTGTTTTATCTGCCTCTGCACAATGCAATACCTCACCACATATAACTGCCAGTGTTTCGATGATTATATGAAGGATATAGTCAAACAAACGACCCCAAAAATAAGCTCTGTGATACCAGTATACAACCTTCTGATTGACTGGCTAGAGGATAAGCTCGAGGACAGGCTGGAGGGTTGTGGTAATTTACGATTAAGCCTGGATCAGAGAGATACTGTAGAGGTTGCTCTAAGCAAGCTCAGAAAGTACTACTCCCAAACAGATACTACCATATACTCAATTAGTACAGGTATGTCGATGTCAGCATATGGCCATTGCCCCTTCCAAAACAGAAGAAACCCTGCAAAAACTCCCTCTCCTTTTCTTCAAACAGTGCTGGACCTATGCTTAAAGCTACAATACCATAAAGATCAGGGCTGAGAGCAGCACTTCATTAAGAGAACCAAGTAGGCTGTAATCGAAGTATACTAGAAAAACTATGCACCGCTGCAAGGTTCCAGCTGAAGTCTGGATGAATATACTGAGGAATCCCTCCTGTCCCACATTTACTTCAGCAGAAAGAGAAAGAGGGAGCCATCAGTGGAAGAGCTGCCATCAATAGATGAACTTACCATTTATCTCGCCAGTGACTATGTGGTCCTGCTGGAGGGTACAGAGGTGCTCAACTGGTAGAAGGTGGGTTGTCAGGTGGGTATTGTCAGGCAGGCATTGGGCCAATTTAACCTACCAATCTAACCACTACTCTACCCACCGGGGTGTGCAGCTGCATTAAACAGACTTCCCCAGCCTATGTAGTATGGCTTGGGACTACCTGGTGATTCCTGCCTCTAGCGCTCCTGTTGAGTGGGTGTTCTCAAGTGGGGTGGACCTCGTTGCCCCAAAGAGGTGTGTGCTGAATACTGAGACAATCTGGGTATGTATGTGTCTGAAGTCTTGGTAGAGCTCAGGCTGCTAAAATTTGGTAGGTCTGTAGATAAGTTGGTTGGCCTTGTGGAATATTTAATATCTTTCCTTTCAAAATAATAAAAAAGGAAAAAAAAACTGAGGACTCAGCCCGGAGTTTGTGGCCCAAGTGGGGTGGGGTTGGCAGCAGCAGCAGAGGGAGTGCGTAATATTTGTGGCCCTTAGCCGGTAGCAAGGGGCAGCCCCAAGCTACCAGTGCCCGGATCAGTGAGTGGGTTGGTGGGCAGGTTGGTGGGTTGGTGGAGGGAGTACACAAAATTTGCAGCCCTCCACTGGCAGCAAGGGGCAGTCCCAAGCCACAAGTGTCTGGATCAGGGGGGTAGGTAGAGGGAGTGCACAAAATTTGTGGCCCTCTGCCAGCAGCGAGGGGCAGCCCCAAGCTGTCAGTGCCCAGGTCAGTGAGTGGGGTTGATTGGCGGGTTGGCAGGTGTGGGGTCAGCGGAGAGAGCACGCAAAATTTGAGGCCCTCTGCTAGCAGCAAGGGGCAGCCCCAAGCCACAAGTGTCCAGGATGGGTGGGGCAGGTAGAGGGAGTATGCAAAATTTGCGGCCCTCTGCTAGTGGTATAGGGGCAGCCCCAAGCCACCAAGGAGTCCAGGGTGGAGGGTACTTCTGGCAGTTGGAGGGTGCTTCTGGTGGTCGGAGGGCGTTTCTGGTGGTTGAAGTCACCAGTTTGGGTCCCACGGGCACCCTGGCCCTACACTGCAGCACTACACTAGTGGCACTACAGAGCAGGGCCGAGGGGCCAGTAGGGCCCTGCATAATGGCTAAGCTAGTACTATATAAGAGGTGCCCAGCCCAACCCCCCCACATAAGACTGCCCAATCTGCATAAAATGACTGCCTAACTCTCATAAAAGATTACATAACCCTTGCAAAAGATTATCTAACCCTCACAAAAACTGCTCCACCCACTGGTCCCAGGCTTTGATGAGCCTATCATCTATTGTGAGTGCAACAACTATTGTGTCTGAGCTCTCCTTGAAGGTGGTGGTACCATGGTGGTTATGTGGTTGGAATAGGATGGCTGTATTGGCCACAAATGGGACCCCGAAACCATAGATGAGGTCTTACCAGACTCTGCCGCTATCCTCCCAGATTGGGCCCTTCCTTTTCGGGATGTAAAACATTACCGGGGTGACATTGTTATCTGTGTGTGTGGGCAGAGAAAGATTGCATCCAACATATCCTGATGTGATGTGAACATATAGTTGGGTGAACCCCTTGGCCCAGAACCTCATACTGCTAGGCTATGTAGGTGGATATCTGCCCTTGGTCTAGCCCCAGGAGCCCCAGCTTGGAAACCTGCCAAAACAGATGGCAACCGGTCAGTCCTTTTTACATGCAGGGGGGCAGAAACCCCCCGAGCTGTAGCATCTTGAAAAAGTGGAGCTCCTCACCTCATACAGTATGCTAAATTGTGCCAAGAATATATGTATAGCCATGCTGAGATCACTACCAAGCTGGCCTGCTATACACTCTACTAATCTGCTCAAAGAACTCCAGATTATAGCTGCCATCACTGCATAGGCTGTGTCATGCTTGCACTCAGTTTTCTCTTTGACAACACTTCTAAAGTTCTGGTAGGGGTACAGAATCTTGTGCATCCCTGGAATTGTGTCAAAAAGAGTATGTCAGCAAAGAGTGTGATTTATCTGGGGAGGGATTAAAAAAAAAGAGAGATGAGTGCAGGAGATTTCAGAACTCTAGAATCCACCCTTTGCCAGTGTTGCTGTATACCCAATTCCCATCCAAACCCCCCCTCCTTGCTTTTTTCGCCCCCTCTTTCCTGCCACCCAGTATTTGATGCAATTCTCGCAAATCTCATTGATGTGGCAGTGAAGCTCATTGCTGTAGAGGTTCCTTACCACTATCGCAACCACCTCTCCATATTCATTAATAAAGATATGGTTCTCTTCATCATTAGTTACTCCTGCTGACCAATGGACCCCTTGGTCGAGTATAATTGGCTCTGATTCGAATATAGACCCCCAAGCCTTGATAACGATGCTGGTACTGCTCATGCTGAACATCTTGCCCTCGAATTTCTCTATTTGATCAGATGCCAGATGTGGTTGAACTCGGGTAACTTTGAACTCTCCTTTCCAATAGAACTGAGCCCTGATCTGAGAGACTGAGATAAGTATGCAGACAGGTTGTGTGTGGACAGGTTGCATACGGGCAGGTTGCATGTGGGCAGGTTACATGTGGGCAGGTTGTGGGCAGATTGTGTGTGGGTGAGTTGCATGTGGGCAGGTTGCATATGGGTGGGTTGCATGTGGGTGAGTGTTTTTTAGGAGGAGACTACATAAAATTGAAATTAAATAAAACATGGAGATGGGTATTTCAGAAAAAGAGCATGAGTGAGTGAGTGAGTGAGCTGCATGCTGATGAGTTGTACAAGTTGCACAAGATTACTCATGAAGGCTTGCTTCTGTTCCTTTTGAGACCTCTGCCACATGATGCATTGACTCAACAGCTCAGCCACCAAAGGCATGCCCTGCAACATCTGCCAGCCTTTCTTCATCTTGACCAGATATTGTGAATAAAGTCAGCAGATCTCGCTATAGAGCTGTGGACCCTAAGAAAAGCACGAGGTGAATTGGGTCATACTGGGGAAGTTTAAATAAACACAAGTAAACAAGTGGCAGCCGAGTGAGCAACCTACATCTACTATCAGCTGCTCCAAAAAGGCTGCTGTATACATAGCTATGAGGTCTGTGAATTCCAAGGTCCAAAGGGCTGCCATGAGTTGTTGCCAGAATTCTCTCTCATCTTTGCCATCACCATTGCCATTGCCACCACTACTGCCATCACTCCTTTAGCTCTCTATGAGCAACTTGTGTGCTGTCCATATGAGAAAGAATCTAACATTGTCAGCAGAGAGTGTGTTTCCACCTCAAATACTCCCTCTTTTGATGATCATTGCAGGGTAAAAAATGAGTAGACTGGACCAACGTATGAATTAAAGGCTGCTGTTTTGTTTGCTTGTGATGCGGCAGGAAAGAACAAAGAAAAAGAACAAAGAAAAAGAATAAAGAAAAAGAACAAAGAAAAGAACAAAAGAAGAGAGGGAGCAAAAGAAAAGAGTGATGTTACCAAAGTATGATAGGAAAAAAAAAACAAGAGTAAAATGAACAAAAGAAAGAGTGATGTCACCAAAGATTTCAATCTGGATGGATCAATCCGGATGGCCTAATCTGGATGGACCAATCTGGATGGACCAATCTGGATCAATCTGGATGGATCAATCTGGATGGATCAATCTGGATGGATCAATCTGGATCAATCTGGATCAATCTAGATCAGATTACGAGACTAATCCAAGTTGATTCGAATCTATCACATGACAAATCTGAATCAAATCTCATCCAGATCAACTCCATCCATTTGGAGTACTATCTGATATATATAGTATATTCATAAAGGTACCTGAAAATTTATCAATATTCCTATATAGGTATATATTAATATTACTCTTATTTAGAATATAGATGATATTATTATCACTCAATTTGATAGGTAGAGGATACTTATACTTCTCATATATAGAGAACTAGTTATGATATACTATTATATACTATATTATACTAAAATTTATAAGCCAGATATCTTCACTATATATATTGTCACTATTAGATATATAGCTTATATTGGTATAATATTGAAACTAATAGAACTGATAGTTGAAGCATTTTTTATCAATATAAAAATATATTCCAAATTTACTTCTATATTTATCTCTATAAAGAATAGATCTCTATTATTATTATTATTGATATCTATGACATTTATCTGCCTATATTACTTATCTTTTTCCTTCTTTTTATAGTTATAGTCTTACTTACAGTATCTATACTTATTATAGTAGAAGTATTTACTATTAAATTTGACTCATTAACTATTATACTAACTGTCACACTACTGGCTTTGATCTCATCCTTTGCCTTACTTCTATTTGTTATTATTATCTTTATCTCATCTATATACTCTATAGAAAGCTTTCTCATTATCTTTATTATCATTACCATTTAGTCTCAATTTCTCATTTAATAGACTCATAATAATATACTTATAGTCTAATAATCTATCAGATTCTTTCATAGTGATAACAACTATATTATATGCCTCAGGAAGACCATATATAAGAGTTGGTCCTTGTCTTCATTCTTGATAAGATTTGTTAGTGTAGAAAGAAAATTCTTATAATTTATCAGATTATCAATATAATTGATATAGTCCTAGATATTATTCTTGAACTTCATTTAGAGATTGAATAGTTGTACTTTCAGATATAATCTATTTGATATAAATGTCTATTAGTGGTAATTATATAAGATCTCCCAGACTTCATTTACTATCATAGTATTGATGATGAGTTTCATTTATGTATTCAAAAGAGTGAATATAATCTCTCTTAGTAATTTGTAATTATTTATAATATTATATTCTATTATTTATACCTATGGCTTTCAGTAGTTCTCCAGACTATATTCTTCTAAGAGATTCTTTATATTGTATACTCATATGGTATAATTCTTATCATCAAAGACAGAAATCATCCTCTTTATTATTATTGATACTACTATAGAAATGATTATAGTTGTAACTATTGTTATAAGTATACTTATACTATAAGTATCTGTTTTTGGTCCTGTTCTACTTATACTACTTGGCAGGATTATGTTTGATATATCTGATAAGTTTGATATCTTCTTTATATAGTGTAGTATATATATTAGGCAGTAGTATTGTTTATTAATACTAGCTTATATACTTTATACATACTGATGATATTTATAGGATGATATAGTAGGCTGCATCACTATATATCAAGTTGCTATAACTAAGATATTTTGTAAGTATACAACCTCTAAGCTACCAAAACCACATATTATTCTCAGAATAAATTTAGAAATCATATATAAGATTATGAGGCTAAGTCAAACAAAAGTTATAGAATACAAGATATACAAAAACAGAACCTTATCAATCAGAACTGAAAGCATATATATAGAATATATAATATATCAAAATAAAGAACTATAATAAACTGAAACTATAACTACAACTCTCAACCATACACTCAGCTATGATTGCTGAAATCTACAACTATATCAATACTAATATCTGAAATACCACTATCAACTCAGCTACAGTATCTCTACCTCTTATAAATATCTATAGTCTAGCACTACTCTATTTTATAGAAGTCTGATAGAATACTCTAAATATACTTAGTGAGGTCCACCAAATCAGAACTATCAAATCAGTTATCTTCTAAAAGATATATATAGTTAACCACTACTATAATACTGATATTACTGAAATATCTCAATACTAAAAACTCATTGCATATAAATACTAAGAACTCTATTATAAGTATAATACTACTATTTTCTACCTCTAAGTTACTATCTCTTTTTTTTTTTTTTTTTTATAGTTATAAGAACTTTCACTTTATTATCAAACCATCTATATATATTAATATAAATGAACTCCCTTACTCAATCTTACTCAGAATCTCTCTCCTCTCCTCACTATTCCTCCAAAACACCATCAACCCCCCAGCTATCCCAATTCTCCCCCCACTCTTCCTACAGATCATCTCTACCAATTGCCTCTGATATCTCCCACCAATACTCCCACCCCTCTACCACCCAGTCAATATATCTATCACCAGCCACTCTCATCTAGCCACTCTTACCCCCAAAGGTAACCATTGACCCTCCTTAAATACATATAACCAATATTCTGCAAACTCAATCTAAATCACTAATATCTATCCTAATGTTAACTACTTATCTTCCAACCCCCCTACCAATCTCCTCTGGAGATCACCCCACCTCACACCTACCACTAACTCTGGTGAGTACTTCTCCAGCCACATCTCAATCTCTCTCTAAAAGTCACCTAATATCTCATACTCTTCTAATTAATATTCAGGGGTCTGCATCACCCCTCCCTCCTGCCTGATATTCAGATACTCCTCACACTTCTGGGTATCTGTCTGGTAGTTCAACATGATATTATGTCATAGAAATCTCCACTATATCACCCAGAACTTGGGGGGATCCATCTCACCACCTACTTGCCCTACTGCCAAATACTGTTTCAGCCCTACATCTCTCCAATCCCCACCCCCTGCCATGTCTTAGGCCATAGATCTCTTCCATGTTCCCAAAGGTACTCTATGCTATCCTCTAAGCAGAAGTTATCTACTAATATCCTGCCTAACAATAAGTGGTCCCACCTCTATATCTGGGGTTTCCATTTCTCCTCTCTCTCATCACCCTGCCATCAGAGACCAATACAGTATGCCCCATCAGCCATCTCTACCAGAATCTCCTATAACATATCCTCTGACTCTCCTCTAATACCACCAGAGATAGAAGATCCCCAGTTACACCCTAGGGAGAGAAATGGACCTCTCACACCCTCTGCATGAGGGGAATCCACTCTCTATTCCTCAATTTGCTTGCTCACTTCAGCCACCATACTCTCAAGAAGGTACTTGAGAAAATTCACCAGACCTAGGTCACCCCAGTCCACTGGTCAGGTCAACATCTTCCAACTAATCTGACTTCATCACCCTGCCTATATCTAGGTTCTGGCCATCTTCAATAATCACTTGACCATCTATGTCAGAAATTCCAAGTAGTATCCTAGATACTACAGCTTAGACAATAGTAAATATTCAACACTATCACCCTTCTCACCAGAGATATATAGTAATCACCCTACCCTAAGAGAGTGCTTCCCCACTCTGCCAACCACTGCTCTCACTATCTGTATAGCAGCAAAGAACTATATACTGAAAAGTAGATCTCCAGATGTGTACAGCCTCTCTCACAGAGATAATTGTTCCAATGATATCCCTACCTACTATCCCTCCTCCCAATACCAAGATCTCATACTTATGCCAGTTGAGCTTGGTATCTGAGTACTCCTCATACCACTCTACTGCTCCTTTCAGTACTGCAATATCCTCAACTAACCCCAGCCTGACTACTATATTATCAGTAAAGGCCCCCACCTTCTAATTAATTCCCAGAATGTCCAATTCTCCCACCTTATACCATATCCTATCCAAAAGAGGCTCCAGAGATAGTGTATATGGAATCAGTAACAGTGGATCCCCCTGTGGCACTCTTCTGCCCAGAGGGAATGAAACCCCTCTATACTTATTTACTATAATTACTGCCCAACTTCCTTCCAGCAGACCAACCAAGGCCCACTGGAGCCCAGAGGAGACTCTAATGTGCTTTAGCACTCCTTCCGACCATACTCACCAGACTCTATCATAGGCCTTCTCCTGGTCTAAGAAAACCAGCCATCTATCTACCCCAGTAGTATGGGCTCTCTCAATGACACTATATATCCAGGCTGTCCTATCTCTAATTAGATATCTCTCTATGAATTCTCTCTGCTCAGCCCTCAGAACCTGTTGAGTCACTCTCTGTAGCCTAGCCACTAGAATCTTTATGACCAGTTTGTGATCTATATTTAGAAGTATGATCAGCTTCCAGTTCTTCCACTCCTCTCTCCTCCTCTTATTCTTAAACAGCAGAGCCATAAGACTCAAGCTCTGCCTCCCAATCTATACCTCAGAGCTTATTACTTCATCATACATTACTACCATTTCCTCCAGAATTAACTTGACTTCTATTATCTTTTTTCAAAAATCCCACTATAAGCCATTCTCTCCTAGTACTATCCTGGAGCTTATTGTTGTCAACACTTGCCAAATCTCTTCTTTTTGGATAGCAGCATCTAGGTCACCTAAGCCCACTGCTAGATCAGAGTGCTATTTCTTTAAGTATCTGTCAATGTCCATCACCCCAACCCCTCTATCCTCCTTGCTTTATAAATATCCCCACTATCTGCTCAGCTGATTCAGTATCTCCAGAACCCCCACCACCAACTCCCCAGCCTCATCCAAAACCCCCTCCCACCACTGTCTTACCCTCCTTACCTGCAGAAGTCATGACAAAAACTTAATGGGCCTTTCTCTCTCCTCTAAATTCTATCACTACAGTTGGGCTACTATGTCCTTAACCTATAGGTCCTCCTCATGCCTTAATATATCCTTCAGCTCCTCTACCTCTAGTCTGATCTACTGTAATCACCAATCTCCATTCTCACTATCCTTCAGCAGATCCACTCAAGTTGCCAACAACCCTACTAATCTCTGAGAGACCCACCTCTAGTGCTCTGAACGAGTCAATCCAGATGGGATTCGGATGGATTCGAATCCCATCTGGATCAACTCGGATTGGATTTGAATCCCATCTGGATCAACTCGGATTGGATTCGAATCCCATCCGGATAGATTCGAATCAACTATTGTTTTGATTTCCAAATTGGACGATTAAATGTTTATATCAATAACTCGATGAATAATCATCTAAATTTGATGATCTTAGTGTCATTTGAAAGCCCTTAATAAGGCCTTTCTAATGATATCAAGAACATTAAAATCGGATTACGCCATTGCCGAGATATTAAGGAAAATGTTCTATTTGACGAAATTTCCAAAATTGGCAAATTGAAGAATTTCCAAAATTGGCGATTCAGATGGTTTCCTTCATAACTCAGCAATGCATGATCAGATTTCAATGTTCTTGATATCATTAGATAGGCCTTATTAAGGGCTTTCAAATAACACCAAGATCATCAAATTTGGATGATTATTCATTGAGTTATTGATGTAAACATTTAATTATCTAATTTGGAAATCAAAACAATGGTTGATTCGAATCCATCCCGATGGGATTTGAATCCCATCCAAGTTGATCCAGATGGGATTTAATCTGAATCAATCCGAATCCAATCTGGATTAAATTGACTCATTAGGAGCACTATCCACCTCACTTACTTCTTCCTCTGAGTACCCTACATCCTTCCCACCTTCCTCCAATTCTATTGTGCCCTCTGCTCACTAACCTAGAACCCTGGAGCTAATATCTACCACTTATACCTCCCATAGGGAGGCCTCTCCTAACAAGGAGATATTCAGTCACTAATATCCAGGCCTCTCTCCACTTCTCCCAAAATACTCCCCTCTTAGAAGACCCCAGTGATCTGACCATGGACACCAAACAGTTTCCAAAGTCCTCCAGATATCAACTCCCTAGCAATCAGCAGTTAACATCCAGTCAATCCTTGAGCCTAGCCCTATCACTCAGTGGGTAAAAACCCTATGATCCCTCCATTTAAGTCTCTCAGTATTCACTAAAGAGCTCAGACCATACTATCACTCCTATCTGCCATCCCTCTTCCTCCATCAGTTCTATCAATCTTTCCATCATATACCATATTAAAGTCTTCTCCTAGACAATCAATATCAGCCTCTACCAATACTCCAGACTCTTATAGCCCTTGAATCCATTTCACTCTCTCCCCTCTCTCAGCTGGACAATAACAAGACCCAACTATCAAGGACCTCTATTCTGGTCTCTTCTAAACTCCCCACACTACTCTGCTCCCCCAGTATCCAATGTCTCCAATGTCCCTCTTGCCCTTCCTAACCAGAATACTCATACATTCTCACCAAACAACCACATCACCCCATTCCTTTGTCCAGTCCAGAATATCTAAGTCTCCATCATATCTAACATCCTGCAGTAGGAATAGATCTAATTCCATCCCCTTCAGCCATCCAAAGATATTTTGATGCCTCACCACTCTCCATAGCTCATTGATATTTAAAGATAATATTTTAGTTGTACTATTCATATTAAATAATATTATTTGAAGAACAGCTGTCTACTTTACAATTTCATACTCACTGTATCATCAGCTACATCAAGGTTTCTCTCAGCCTCCAGTTCATCCACCTCTCTCTGCTGAGCCTCTAGTGTCTCCAAGATCTTCTGATAATCTATACCATTCATAGCCTTCATCTCTGTTCAGTACTCCTTACATACTATCTGCCACTTTGCCAGCTCTTTTCTCATATTTCACATATATATAGCTCTGTCATTTGCAATTATCAGAAGTACTGTCTCTATGTTATCATCTACCTGATATATCTTGGCCTCTAGCAATATCACCAAAATCTCATCCTGGAGTTTTCTTAGCACCTTCTCACCACACAGAATTTCACCCCAGTACCTCTCACTTAGTACCTAGAAGTCCTCTCTCCCTAGCTCCTCAGTCACTATATTCTCGAATATTTTCCACAACCATTTCTCTTCAACCTCAGCCTCTGCCACTCTATGAGCCACCCTCTTCTCTCCTTCCTCTTGCCCACCCTCTGTATTTCTTCTTGCTGACTCATCTCAATTCTTCTCCAGCACATCCTGCAATTCATCTTCTCCTTTAGCCCTATCTGGCACCCCATACTGAGGGCCCTCTCTCTCTGCCATCTCTGCATCCTCCACCATAACACTCAGCCCTATGCCTTCCCCCTCTCTTGGAGTCCCCTCTAGTACTACTTTCTTCTTTTCTGCCCAGATACTTGCCCTCAATCCAGCTTCATCAGTGGTGGCCCCCCCAGCTGCCCCCCCTCTCAACTTAGCCAACAGATTCTTCTGAATATGCCTCTCTCCCAGGCCACCCAGTCCAGTTACACCTTCTTGTTATTTATAATCTCTACAACTATCCTGACCTTGAACTCCTTCTATGTCAATCTCCTCCTCTCTACAGCTCTAGCCAGATCCTCCAATATCTCCAGCAAGTTCTCTTCTTCCTCCAATATCCCTTTCACCCTTGAGACCTTGCTCCCTGAGGTCCACTGGCTAGTCCCTTACCTTTACTATATTCTTCTTGTCTGCTAGCTACACCCTGACATCCATATCACCAGTTCTGAATTCAGTGCCCTCTCAGACCCAAAACCCAATATCTACAATATCTCCATACTCCTTGATGGCCCCAACAATCAACCCTTTGGCCATCTTCTTTGATACTGTTATTCTTTGATACTGTTAGAATATTTAGCACTATCAACCACACTACTCAGAGATCTCAGTACAAGCACTAGACCATGGAAATTGTCACTTCCCCCACTACCACTCTCTTCTCCATTGCTTCTAACAGTATATCCTCTTTCTCAAAACCCACCTCCACCCCTTCCAGACCTTTCAAGAACTTCACCAATGCTGCTCCCTTTATCTCCTGGACCAGAAGCCTCAGAATCATTCTTGCTATCACTGCCAAGCCTCAGAAATACAACATGATAGTGAATTCTGATCTCAATTTCTTGAGTAATAGTGTCACCACTAGGCCCATTATATTATCTGCCAGATTCCTGGACCTTGTATCCCCCCTGTCCAGATCTACTATTAGCTATCACATCTGGATTTTTTTCTAAATTAGCAGTCTTCTTATCATCAGCAGTTCTGCTTCTCCCAGCCACTACTCCTCCAGCCCTACTGCTCTTGCTGCCATGGGCCACTCTACCAGTCTCTATAGTCCTCACCATCTCCTTGTTCTTCTTCAGTCAGTTCTTCAGTCTAATTGTCAGATGACTTCTCTTCATCTTATCTGTAAAGCTCATTCTCTCAGTCTCCTATCCCCCTATACTGCCTCCTGTCCTCCAGCCAGTAAGCCCTGTGTGCTTCTCCCCAAGCTATGACTCCTCTCTACATACTGCTAGTCAAATACACTAGGGCCACCCTGCTCAGTATGTACTTCAAAATACTCATCAGTTATTATATTGCTAGTACCTTTTCTCTAAAAATAATGACTTGAGTATTGCTAGAAGTTTATATAATCTGAATATTACTGGAGAAAGATATGTGAGTTACTATTTCTAAAATAGTCACTACTTTGATCTATGGCCAAATTGATGATATAGTACAAAATCTCAACCAGAAGTATATCAAGTATATTTAAACTATGATAGATCCTTCTTACACTCTGATGATCAAATTCTATGAATATCTCAAGTTAGATATATTATGAAGAATATCTATAATATAATCCAGTTTAATAATAATGAAGCAGAAGACAATGATCTCTCTGATACCAATATGACCTCTAGCTAAAGATCTCTGTTAATACTGATTACTCTACCAATCTTACTGATGAACTTACAATAGTTCATAACTATATATGAGATCTATTAGGATAATGACTACTGGCACAAGTATCAACCTACTTTTATACCTAAGTACTTCAACTATAATGAAGAGACTGAGAAACATAATCTGTATTTTCAAATAAATTTTGAGATAGAATTAACAACCTTATCTCTTAAGTATAAGTAATATAAAGAATAGCTACCAGCTTACTATACCTCTACAATATATAGTACTGTAACCTACCAAAGATATGCTGATAGTAAATCTGATAAAAGTGAAGATTATATACCCCTACTCTACTTATCAATACTATATTCAGTATATGAGACAGATAATACTATCCTATGAGATAGTGATATAGTTTTAATATATTACTATATGAATGAACAGAGAAACATAATCCAAGAACTGCTCTTCTTAAATAACTACTTTATCAGAGATGATATCATCAATAATGATCTTATCAAAGAATATCCAGATAGTATCTAAATCTATAAACAACTTAGTAGTTATTAGTATAGTTAGATTAGCCTTATATTATATTACTACATACTAACTTAGTAGTTAGTCAATTACTTGATATATAAGTTCACACTTATACTATATAACTATATTCTAACTTATCAAAAGTACAAAAGTACTATATCCATATTTAGTATAGTCTAGATAGTCTCTCATTAGTATAAATACCCCTTCTCTAGATATCAGAAACTTAGACATAAATAGACTCAAATGAACTAAATTTCAAGAATACTTCCTCTCATCAATATCTCTTCATACATTACTCCTAGTATTAGCTAATAGTAATATCATGAATAGTGAATAAATCTGTTTAATAACCTATGAACTACTCTTAAGTAAACCTGTACTATATATATTAGATTCCACTCCTAGCTAGATTTCAAAATTCCTAATTAGATATTGTGTGCAGTAATATATCAATTCAACTAAGCTGGTCTTATTTTCTTGAACTTTCTGAGATAAAGAAAATTCTGAACATTTAGAATAAGTCTGAAAAAGGACTTTGGTTAAGATATTAATCCAATCTTGAAATCAATAAGTATAGAGGATATACTTTATACAATATTGATCTTGATCTTAAAGAAAATAGTCTTTTGGAATATCCAGAACTCCCAGGAAATACTTTTAGAACTATATAACAGTACTCTAACAAAGTACTCTCTAATAACTTAGTTATAGTAGTTTACAATCTAATTCTACTTCAAGATGATTCCTCACTCAGCTTCAACTCTCTATAGAAATTTCTATAAGTTGGTATAAGCCCAACTACTGAACTGAAATTTATTCCAAACTATCTAAAAATCTAGAGCAAATTGAACCTAATATATAAGGATAATTAGATCTTCATATCTATAAAAAGTGGAACAAACTTCATATATATAAAAAAGTACTCCAATTAAATCAGTAGATAGGTAAAACTATATTCAATAAACTTCTTATTCTATACCCTACAAGTCAAGATGAAGAAGGTCTTATAGAAGTCTTCTTTACTCTTCTCAATAAGAGTTTTATAAGCTCTATAAATCTGAGTAATCTAGGACAACTAGCAGCTATCCTTCTAGTCTTAGTTCCTCATGAAGTACAAGCCTCTATAGCCAAGTAGCTCAACTCTACCAACTATCATCACACTAGAACCAAGACTGCTCTATACTATCATTTTCAGAATTATAAGACCCATTATATTCTTAAAGAGGAAGCCAGGGAAACTCTTTATCAATAATCAGACTCTGAGCCAGAAGTAGCCCTAGCTAAAACTATACCTAAACTCAAAGTAGAACCAGAACCAGCTTTTGATTTAAGTCTATCTGAAATCTAGTATATAATAGATACTATCTACTTCAATGCTAAATAAACCCAACTATATAATAACTAAAGTAAAGAGGAGGGGAAGTATTGTATTGAATTTAATTCTGGATATACTACTGAAGAAGATATATCTACCTCAGAACAAAATATACCTACAGAATAACAGACAGTTATCTATCAAGCCCTTACTTCAGACCTACAATAGTTACTCCAGCAACTCATATAGACTCAAAGAACAATATTATACTCTGCACTAATACCTTAAGTTATACCAGTAACTCTACTATTAGTAGTTCAACTGTCTCTAGTAAACAATATAGCAAACTAACAAATTCTAGACCTTATAGCCCAAATAGTCATAATGGCAACAACTATTACTGCTCTAGCTGAACAAACTTAGCTAATAAAAAGCCTGAGTCTATCTACTTTTAATAGTACTGCACAAGAAATTTAAAACTTTATTAGTATAGTGAATATTAATTTTAAAGTCAATCAATAGACCAACAAGCAAGTTGCTGACTACTTCTTAATAAACTATCAAGACTATACTATCAAACAACTCTTTGCTACTACTATAGCTTATGTTTATTGAGTTGTTACATTCTTCTGAGAATCTGCTGAAAAATAGTAGTGAACCAACTTGGAAAAATTTCTCATATAGAATATCCAGTCTGTAGTTATTACTCAAAATATAGAAAATAATACTCCTGGATATAGAGACCACCCTATAGCCCCTGGACTCAAATAACTTATGATCACACAATATTGTAGTGAAACTCTGATTATTAAATTCTGAGTCAAACTCTGTAACTTCAAATTTGATATATATAATAAGGTGGAATTTGAAATCTTCTATACAAAACTTAAGTCACTCCTGAATACTGTTGGTCTAATGTAGAGATCAGAGTAAGGTGCCTTCCTCATGAGATTAGTCAGTGGCTCAATAATACTAGAAAAGTTTCTAACAAAGCAAGAGTAGTAGCCAGCTAGACCAAGAAAGGATCAGAGTTCTGAGGTTTAATAGAATAGACCATTCTTGAATTATCTCTATCTTGGATCTACTTGAATTCCTTGTACAGAGACAATATGGCTAAGATATTTGACTTATTCTTTGAAGAATTTACACTTCTTGAGCTTTATATAAAGCTTATGTTTTTGCAGAATCTCCAGGACTATTTAGATGTACTTAAGGTGTTCTTCTTTAGTTATACTAAAGATCAGGATATTGTCAAGATATACCAACAAAAAGATAAATAGTTGGTCCTTAAATATCTTATTTATAAGAGTCTAGAATATAGTAGATATATTGGTAAGATCAAATACTAGAACTAGAAATTCATAGAGTCCAAAAGGAGTCATAAACACAGTCTTGAGAATGTCTTTTAACTTATTCAGATCTGATGATAATCTGACATGAGATCTAACTTGGTGAAGTACTTAGCATTCTTGAGAGTATCAAAGATTTGATCAATTAAGAGTAGTAGATATTGGTTCTTAACTGTAAGCTTGTTGAGTATATAATAGTCTATATATTTGCAGAGTATCATTATTCTTCTTGATAAAAAAACTAGTAAGCTATAGGTAGACTTGCTTAGTTAAATAGCTCTTTGTGTAAATAGTTCTTCTAGTTTCTTCTTAACTGTTTTAATTTTAAGTAGTAATATATAGTATATATATTTCTTAGGTAGTATAGCTCCTAGAGTCAGTTTAATTTTATGATCAACTTCTTATATAGATAGTAGACCTGGTAGCTTGTCTGAGAAGATATTCTTGAATTCTTCAAACAATAACTTGACACTTTTACTGATTGTTAGCTTCTTGTCTTATTTCTTAGAACAGACTATTACAACAAAAACATATACTGCCTTCTTGAGTATCTTCTTATACTATATTGCTGATAGTATTGCAACTGGAATCTTATTTATAGATTTGTCTATCTTGATGGTAATGTTAATTCTATCTTAAAGTAAAGTAACTTCATTCTTATACCAATTGATGTTTGGGTTATACTTGGTGAGCCAGGACTTTCCTAAGATCAAATCATGATCTCCTAGTAGTATAATCTTGAAGTCTACTTATTTCCATCTTGATGGATAGTTTGGCAGCAATTGACTTGATAGAATGTAGTATACTATTTGTAGTAATTATGCTATCATTCTTGGATATAGGCTTGGTGAGAATCTTGAGATTTTTGATGAGGTTCTGATTGATGAAGTTCTCTACAGCTCTACTATCTATAAGTACTTGAACTTCTTTTCTCTTAACTAGACCTTTGAAAATGAGTATAGCTTAAGCTCAGTTTTCAGTAAGACTTATTGCTTAATTAGTACTATCAAAGCCTTTCTGATCTCACTTGGTTTCAGATAGTTCCTGGACTTCTATAATCTTGAGTTGACTGGCTTTTTTCAGGATTATTTATACAACTTTGTCTCCTTCCTTAACTATATAGGTTTGGTCCTTCTAATTGATAAGTAGGACTTAAACTTACTCTTAATAGTCTGGACCAATGATACCAGCATCTACATCTAAATGATATTTGACCTGAGTTCTAATTACAGTACAATTCTGATATAATATTCTTCAGAACATTGGAATGCAATTTCAGTAAGTACCAGAGTTTGGCTCTTGGCTGGAATGATGATCTACTTAAAAGAGTATAGGTCAAGACCAATGGTTTCTTCTAATTAATATTGAGGGGCCTTGGTCTTTAAATAAAGCTTCTTAATCTTAAGTTCAGGTTGACTGGTAGAAGAATTGACAGATGTATCTTTAGACAATATGATAACTGGTCTTGAGGGTTTGCTGGTCTTTTTAGGATATTTAGTTGCAATATATCCTATTTAGTAACAGAAGAAATAAGCTTCAGATTTCTTTAGGTGATCTTTCTCTTCTGGAGTAAGCTTAGTATTCTTCTTATTCATAATATCTAGATCTATTGGTACTTTTTTTTTTTTTTTTTTTTTTTTAGTCACTTAGACTCTACTATTTATTACCAATCTATTAAATAAATTTACAATGCCACCTTCTACTACCCAATCCCCACAGAGGAGTCTCTCTCTGCATCATCACAAAGAAAGACCACCTTCTCACTCACTACTCTCACCCTTCCCCCACTCTATCTACAGATCTTCTCTACCAAGCAATGCTTTCAACTACCCTGCAACCCCCACCCAACCCACCAGCCTATCAAGGTGTCTTCTATAAGGCTATGCCAACACAGCAACTGGTCCCCCAAACCCAATCTCCTCTCATCTTCAAAAACAAAAAGCCAGTGACTGGCCAACCCCACCCACATTACCAAGACTCAGCTCAAGGTAAGCCACTCCTTCCCTACCCCCCCCCCCACCAGTCTATCTCTCAAATCCTCCCACCGACCCCATAGATCCATTAGTACTGGGCCAACTGCTTTGGATTGGTTCTTGTGATAGTTCTTAAAGTAGTTTTTCTTATAGTATTCTGATTCAAAGTAGTTATCAAAGGTGATAACATTAAATCTATTAGTAATTCTTATAGCTTTATTGAGAGTTTGTAGCTCTTCTAGCTCAATCTTGACTTATATATTTTCTTTTAGACCTTAGATATAGTGGTCTATCTTTTTGTCTTTAGTTATTATTAATAGCTTAAGTAAAATTGAGAAGAATTATACATTATAACTTTGTACAGACTTGAGTTACTTAATGTTTACTAGCTTGTCCCTAACTAGCTTAAAAGTATTAGTAGGCTTGAACTACTGGTGGAGGGTTTTTTTGAATAATTTCCAATCTTGGAATCTTGTATTTAAATAAGAAGTAATAGTTATAATATAATTATACTACCAAATAGCTATATTCTCTCAGAGAAGTATAGTAGCAAATTAGACTTATATGTATTCTTTCATTTTTGTGAGTTCAAAGTATTAGTCCAATTGGAAGGTCTATACATCTGTAGTCAGTCCTTCTTAGTGACCATCAAAGATATCTGACTTAAGTAGCTTGAAATTAACTAATCTGGCTATAGGATATAGTATAGCTATAGTTCTTATTTTCTAGTATTCTAGTTATACTTGAAGTTATTAAATTTGATAGACCATAGTAGTAATTATATTCTTCAGATTGACTTGTAATTCTGCACTATCTGCTTCTTCTACAGCAGAGAGATCTAGACAGTAAGCTGGTTCTCTATAGTTTATTTGAGTTTATATGACTAGTTATGACTAGTTTTCAAATTTATATAAGATTTCTTAATAAGATAAGATATAATGATTCTACTACTATCAAGTGTAATGGTTCTAGTTTCTTAATGAGAAAGTAGCTAAGTTCTAGTATTCTGGAGGTCCAAAGTAGCTCAAAGAGTTACTTATAGATTCTAGTATATATTCTTAAAGAAATTTCTGAAAGAAAATATTCTAAGTTTTATTTAAACAGAGAGTAAGAATATTTATATATGATCTGAAAGAAAGATCTAAAAGGATCTCAGAAAAGAAGATAAAAGCTAAGAAATAAGTTTTTGATAAAGATAATTAATAGAATTCTATAATGTTCTAAAAGGTTCTATATCTAGCTATAATAAGATACTAATACTAAGAAAAGACAGAAATATTTTAGTAGTGTCTTAGTGCTAAGAGAAGGTTTTTAGATATTTAGAAGATATTGGAACATAGTAGAATATTTAAGAAAATATAAGAAAAGATAAGAGAAAAAGATATAAAAAATACTAAGACTAAAGTATAACTATAAAATTATTATATACTATCACTACTGCAATAGTAACAAAAATTACTATACTCTTATTTAACAATATCTTCTACTATTATAGTCTTCCTAAAATCATTATTAGTGACTATGATCCAAAGTTCACCAGCTATTTTTAAAAAGCTCTACATACTTATCTTAGAATAAAACTAGTACTATCTATAGTTTTATACTCCAAAACTAATAGCCAAACTAAAAGGATGAACCATACTCTAGAGCAAATACTAAAAAACTATATTTTCTATAGACAAGATGATTGGTATGAATACCTCACTATAGTTGAGTTTACTTATAATAATAATAAACAAGTTTCTCTTAAAATGACCCCATTCTTTACTAATATAGAACAAAATCCAAACACCTTCTAGCTACTTATCAGAACTACTGATGAACTCTTTACTGTCAAAGCTGTTAAAAAATTTCTACTCCAAATATGCAACTTAAGTTAGATTATAATTGAGAATTTATCTTATGCTCAAGAGCAATAATTATAGTATGTTAACTAGTACTACTGAGAAGAAAATTTTGGGCCTCTTTCTCTGCTATCTTACCAGTTACAAGGTTTGGTAGGCGACCTTCCAAGTCTCCTTTCTCTTATTATTACTCCCTCTATCTCAGGTTGGTTTGCTGTACCTGCAGGGGCATAGTGGGAGAAGGGCAATGGTGATGAGTTGCCCCTTTATTGGTGTCGGATCAGTGCTTCCTTCTCTTTTTCGCAGATTCTGATACCTTCGGCTACATCTAAGGTATACCTGTTTTGGTGCGGTGCCTTCTTCCTTTTGCCGTCACCAACAAGGAGTTATCTCAGTGTGTCTTGGGCTACATAGGGAGTCAGCCAACCTTGAGTATCAAGTGCTCAGTGTAGGTTACCTGCAGGTCCTTGGTGCCTGTAGTGGGGCCCTCTGGCTTTGGCGAGCTTCCTGACAAGCATGGTTCTGGCATAGGTGACTGTTTTTCAGGTATTGTCAGGATGGGAGGGGAGATGGCCATCACAGATAGGAGGAAGGGCAATAACGGTGGACCAGTAGGATGCCAGGCTGGGGGCGGTCATTGGGGCTAGGGCAGGTGCTACTTCGGTGGGGCCTTTTGATTGGTGTGGTGTAGTTAGGTGGTAGGTATCACTCTTGGCTTCTTTTGGTGATCAGCGGGGTTGGGCTCCAGTCATCAGAGGGGGTCGGGGGGCCCAAGGCTACCCATTTCAGGCATCTTGACTACACTCAACTGGAACCGGGAGCTGACACAGCAACGTGATCAAGGCCCGCAGGCTTGAGTAGTGGGGTATTGGGGGTTTCCTCCTGCCTCACATATAAGTCCTCTACTCACCTCAACTGGGAGAACCAGGCCCTACCCACCATATTGTACTTTGATGAGAGTTTTTCTTTGCCTGTCATTCTCTTTGGGGTGGCAGGGGCTATTCTATTCAGCTCAGGCGTGGCCTTGTACATACGTTGGGTACGCTTTCAGTTGTTAGCATATGGTTGGGTTCCCCTGGTGGTAGAGAGAGTATGGTGTGCAGAATGAGGTGCAGGCCAACATAGGCCCTGCTGCGCCTGATATAGTCGAGCTGCTGGACAATAGCTAGCCTAGATTAATGGGGGGGCAGTGCTTGGTGGGTGGTGGGGGAGGGTTTTGGCCTAT
>RBNI01001684.1:0-21328 GCA_003990745.1 Jimgerdemannia flammicorona | reverse complement strand
CCTACACTGGCACTTGACGCCCAAGGTCGGCCGACACCCTACGTAGCCCGTGACACACCAGAGACGACACCTTGTTGACGACGGCAAAAGGAAGAAAGCGCCGCACCAAAACGGGTACACCCCAGACGCAGCCAGAGGCACCAGAAACTGCGAAAAAGTGAAGAAGACACCGATCGGACACCGATAAAGGGGCAACTCATCACCATTGCCCTCCTCCCACCATGCCCATGCAGGCACAGCAAACCAACCCGAGGTAGAGGGGGTAATAATAGGGGAAAGGGGACTCGGAAGGTTGCCTACCAAACCTTGTGACCGGTAAGGTAGCGGAGAAAGGAGCTGTGAAAGAAACTTCTCTTTAACAATATTATAGATTTTTTTTTTTTTTTTTTTTAAAACTATTAAAAAGAGGAGAAAACTTTAAGAATTTATCAGTCTTTAGTCTATCTTCAAGCTATTTAAAAACTATAAAGATAATTGATTTAGCTTTTATTATTACTACTTAGTCTGTTCTCTTACTTTTTAAGAAATAAATAAATAAAGTTATAGATCTTACTAAATGAAGATTATATTATCTCATTGATATTAATAATAAATCTTAACTAGAGAACTCAGATATAGTAATAATTTTGAACAATCTGGCTTAGCTTTACTTTAATTAAAATAAGTATAATAAGATAAAACTGATGCACTTATAGATATTGGCAATTTTTAAAGTTAATATAGAATTAGAATATATAATAACTCTGATCAATCTTCTATACTCTACAAAGAACAGAGTAAGTATGATAAGATAGAGCCACTTTATCAATAAACAATAGAGATCTCTAATAAGATTTTGAGAACAGAATACTCAGATATAGTATTAACTATAGGCAACCTAACTATTACTACCAATAATAGGATAAGTAGATGAGACAAAATGGTTATATTAAAAGGTATTGACAATCTATAACAAAGTATTAGAACTAGAGCATTAGTATATAGTATTAACTCTGAACAACCTGACTGTACTCTATAAGAGTAGGG
This sequence comes from Jimgerdemannia flammicorona, assembly GCA_003990745.1. Taxonomy (NCBI): domain Eukaryota; kingdom Fungi; phylum Mucoromycota; class Endogonomycetes; order Endogonales; family Endogonaceae; genus Jimgerdemannia; species Jimgerdemannia flammicorona. The sequence goes on along the minus strand of RBNI01001684.1, from coordinate 20,302 downwards.
CAAGTATAATAAGGTGGAGTATTACATCAACTGACTCTGGTGATCCTCAAGATGATGTTGAGACCAGAGCACCCATGTACAGCATCAATTCTGGATAATATGGCTGAATTATACCAAAGCCAGGGTAAATGTAATGAGGTAGAACAGCTATACCAACAAGCACTAGTGATCTGCAGAATTGTGGTGGGACCAGAGTACATGGATATAGTAAAAACTCTGAAAAATCCGGTTTTGTTTTACAAAGAACAGAGCAAGCATAATAAAACAGAGCCACTGTACCAACAGGTGCTGAAAATCTGCAAGAAAAAGTTCTGACAAGAGCACCCACACACAGCATTAATTCTGAACAATCTACTATAACCAGGGAAAGCATGATGCAGCGGAATCGCTGTCAACTGGCGCTGACAATTCACGAGAAGGTGTCAGGACTAGAAAACCCAGACGCAGCAACAACTATGAACAACTTGGGTGCTTTACCTTTTCCGGGGTAGGTACGTAAAAGCGAAAATGCTGTTCCAACAGGCGCCGGAAATCTTGGAAATAGTAGCACCCAAACATAGTAACAGGTCGGAACAATCTGGCTATTCTTCACAACATTCTGGTTAGAAACGAATCAGATATCAACCACTGAGTCAATTCATCTGGATGGCGATCACGCTTGTTAGTTTATAGCCAAATTTCCGGTTATGGTAAATGTATATGTATCACAGGAACATTTAAGGAGAGATTGAAACACTGTTTTATCAGATAAGGAAAGACTATATTGGAACTTCATCCTTGTTCCGTTTCTTCAATATGCTTAATAAGAAGTTATTTTCTTATTTCTAATAAATTAGTTATAAAATAAAATAATATATATTATATATTTAGCAAATATAGATATCATTATTAAAATTTTGATAATTAACTAAATAATCAAATATAAAATATATTTAATAATAAGTAAAATATAAATTTTCTGATAAAATAATTTACAAATATAATATTCTATTATATTAATAATATTACATAATTTATTTTAAGTATGTTATTATTAAAGCAAAACATAATTAAAATATTAAATTAATAAATTAAATCAGACTTAATAAATAGTAACTTCAGCTATTTTATTTGTTTAATAAGATAAACAAACTATTTGAGACTTTACAAAGTATAAAAAAGAGTATAATTATAATATAAAAGGCAACTTGCTTGATAACTATATATGAATTATTTTCTAATTATACTAAAAGAAAGTAAATTTGGCCTCAAAGTTAATTATAAAATATTATAGTTTTTAAAGCACTAAACTAAATTAATATAAATAAAAGATCGACTAATTCCTCAAAATTGCTAAATAAAAATGTTCTTAAAGCATTGTCAAATATTAAAATATCTAAAACCATTGAATAATCCCGGTTTGGATAGGAAAAACGCCTCCTACACATCAATTTCGACATCTGTGTCCGTGGCGCGCACGAACCGGCTTACACCACCGGACCTCAAGAAGGTATACGGCGAGCGAATTCGAGTAGCTTCGGGGGCAAGAGGATTCGGGAAAACCGTGCACGGGATGGTCCTTAATACTTATGTGATACGAGGCCCACTCAAAGTTGTATCGTCAAATTGTGCAATTGTTCCAAGTTTTCCAAGTTTGCACGTATTTCCCTCTCGATATTTGCTTGGTGGGTGGAAATACGTATGGACAATATTTGTATGCTTTAGAAAAAGCTGAGAGCTATTATATTGCCTTGGTCGACCTATTGAATTTACTTGTGAAAGGAAACCTACCAATTGAAGTCGCAAATCCGCTCACGTTATCTGGGGAGACACCGCTGGTTGGGTCATCATCGCCATGCCTTAAAACTCACCGAGCCTGGTCAATGAGTTTGCGGAGGTAATCTGTGTCGCCCCCCGCCCCCTTAAATAAAATAAAATAAAATAAGAAATAGAAATAGGAGACGATCGTTATACTAAGTGAAATGGATGGACGCGAAGGTTCCATGGCAAATAAATATGTACTAACATGCAGGAGATGGGAAACTTGATCAAGGGAAGAATTCTGATAAAAAATAAAAATTATAGCGAAATTCAGTATTGAGTCGACCATCCATGTAAGCGTCACCATTGGATACACTTTGTCAGATGGCAACACCAAGCTTTTCTCGGTGATTGACAGGGAGCGGGTACATAGTCAGATGAAAGGTAACTGTATTATCTAACTGGCCGTGCTCCTCATAGTATTTAACTTGGAAGATTACAAGCTTCTCGCTGTCTGAACTGCTCTTCTCCAGTCGTGACGCGTTCCATTTTAGGTGTAACAGCAAAAGGTCATGTGATAGGACAACGCAAATCTATGTCGCACATGTCGCACATCATCGTCCAGAACAATTGAACAATCCAGTCGAGATCTGCAGGTGGAAACTCAAAAGTTTCATTGTCAAGACCCGCTTGAGGAACAAGTCGTACAACTCTCCCCTATCCTCCTTGCTTGGGGGACATGGTCGCCGCGGTCTCGTTTGGGCAGCGATACCGCAGGGCCGATGGGGGCGACGTCTACCGGCTTGCCCCAGAAAACGGTTTGTAAACTTCGGAGGTGAGTTTATCAAAGGATATCTATCCTTGAGGGCCGTAGGACGTAAGGAAGCCTCGGCATGCTCGGATCTCGCCTCCGTCGGACTTGCTATTGGATATTGATCACATCTAACATGTCAAAATTCGGCTGGGTTGCCAAATATAGGGAATAAGGTTGAGATGCCAGTTGATTTGAGCACGTAATCAGATCGACCGACTTGAAGTATCAGATTCTTCTCGTACCCTACGCTGACCCCGACACGTTCGAGTTTCGTATCCAAATAACACCGCAATCCCAAAGACAGTTTCAACGTCCATCTCATGTACTCGTGTATATATTGGCGAGCAGCGCTTTTGTACAGGTGAAGGCCAAAGAGGGCCTAAACTCACGCCAGCAGGAGACTTTATGAGACAAAAATAGAAAAGAAAAAAAAGGGGGGGGGGAAGAAGAGGAAGGGACAGGATGGATGTGGAAGGTATGGGTAAAAACTAAAAGAGCGGGAAGGTGTGGATGGATATGGTGTTGCCAAGTAAAAAGATACTGTTGCGCACCATAATTCCGGAGAAAAAAGATGTCCAAGGAAACCGAAGGACAGAAAGAAAACGAAGAAAGCAATAAAGACAAATAAGCAAAGACGAATGAACGACAATAAGCAATCACAAAACGAAGTAAACAAAACATCGACAGCAGTGTATCCGGACAACGCAAAGGGTTTGAATTTTGAAGGAACGCGGCCCACGCATTCCAGAATGCTCCTCTCCATCCTTCATCAAACCTCGCCAACGCAGCAGCACACGACTCTTTCGCGTGCACGGTATCCAACCAAACGCCCAGCAAATCACGAACAAGCATGAAACGTCGGAAAATCCCGCCGTTGTCATTCTACCTCACGATCGCCTCGCTTACAATCTGCATCTCCTCGGCATACCCCACTTTTACGAGCTCTCGAGACCCGCCGCCACCACCTCCTCCGCGGGTTTCACGGCAACCACAGCCGGTGTAGAACCCAGGTTCTCGGTCGTATCGTGAACGAGCGAGGACTCCTTGGTGGGGCTAGCGTTGTCCTTGGTGGTCGGGTTCGAGTGCGGGATATTTTCGGGGGATGGGTGCTGGGAGCCGACAGAGTCCGCCTTGCCGGCCTTGGAGAGGGCGTAGTCGCCGGAATCGAAGTACTTGCGTTCCTGAAGGAGGGGAGGGGAAAGGGGCGTGAAATTGGACGGTCGAAATCGATGAGCATTTTGATAGGTTACTTGTGCGATGAGGTGTCTTTGCGTGGATGAGAAGAGTCTTCTAAATGTCCGGAATCCGCGATATGGAGAGGTTTGGTGATTACTGCGCACATGCAGTCTGTGTGTCATGACACTTATTCAAGGGTCAAGGGTTTAGAATTCACTTTGTACCGCTTGTGTAAGCATGCACAGTGTCAAGTCCGCAGCCGCCATAATGCTCACCTTTAGCTTGTTTGCCAGCACATCCTTGCGGTCCGGCAGCTTGCCGTACAGACGGAACAGCTTCTGTTCCTCAGGAGACAGTTTCTACAGGGTTAACGAAAGTTCAAATGAATTATAGTTCAACAATGGTCAAGTGTTCTATTTCGAGTTTACAAGTCAGAATAAGGGAGAAGGTTGAAGCTCAAGTATGGTTCATACACTGATATCGATCTTATTCTTCTTGGCAGGAAGCATTGGACTGGTGGGTCAAAGCGAGAGGTCGAGTGGGGGAGGTGTTGGCTTTGACGGGGGAAGAGAAGAGGTGCTGGGAAAGCGGAGTTGGCTTGTTTCGTGGGGACTCGCTTTTTCGTTTGCATTGACGTCACCGCCCCTTGCAAGGGGTGCACAGTGTTACGTCATGACCCAGCACGCCGGTTCCTGCACGGTCGTTCCAAGCCACTCAAATCATCTCTTTCTCCCCTTCTCCTACCCACTCGAGCATGACAACCCCATACAAGGAATATGTCTTGGCATTCAGCTACCTCGTCTACGCATTCGATCTATATCTGAGGTATACTATCTATATCTCGCCACCTTATTCTCCAACCGTCGCTCACTCCATCCCCCCCTCCCTCAGCTGGCGCCAGTACAGGAAGCTGCAGGAGAAGAACCGCCCCAAGGCCGTCGTCGACATCGTATCGCAGGAAGACTTTGACAAGGCTCAGGCCTACGGTTCCGATAAAGCGCGCTTTGGGTTTGTGGCCGGGTCGTACTCGCAACTCGAGACCACCGTTTTCATACTCTTTGGCGCGCTTCCGTGGCTTTGGGACTTGAGCGGGACCTGGATGCTGAGAGTTGGCGGGTATGGCCCTGAATACGAGGTTAGTGCCATTTGGCGGGACTCTTGCCATGGGAATAGCTATGCCGGAATGCACAAATCGGGAAGGTTGATTGTTTAGCTAGATGAGGAACACCAGTGTTATGTGTTAGCGCCAACCACCAAGCGAAGCGTCGAAACCATTTCCGTCCTATCCCTGAATTTTGTGGCAACAAGCGACACATGGTGCATCCTTTAATCCATTAGCGCGTTTCCTAACCACGCCTCTGGCCCATGTAACGCCACCAACAGATTACCCAATCGATCATCTTTTACGTCCTCCTCTCGCTCCTTTCGACCGTTTCGGGCCTGCCCGTCTTGCTCTATTCCACCTTCGTCATCGAGGAGCGTCATGGATTCAACAAACAGACTGCGGGGCTATTCTTCATGGACCTGCTCAAGGGCCACCTCCTGGGCGGTGCCATCGGGATCCCCGTCCTGGCTGCCTTCCTGTGGATCATCAAGGCGACAGGGGAGACATTCTATTTCTGGGTTTGGGTATTCATGTGCGTTGCTTTTTTGAGTTCGCTTGCGTGGATCTCGATGCAGGGTGGGGAGGGAAAAAGACAGAAAGCAAACTTGATCTATTATCTCTTAGTTTAGCGCATATGAACATCTGAACCGATATCGTATGTTCATCTCCCCCCCCAACAGCATCGCCTTCCAAATGTTCATGATCACCATATACCCTACGGTAATCCAGCCGCTCTTCAACAAGGTGACCCCCTTGCAAGAAGGCGACCTCAAAGAGGCGATCGAGCAGCTCGCCTCGCGCATTAGCTTCCCACTGCGCCAGCTTTACGTAATCGACGGCTCCAAGCGGAGCGCCCACTCCAACGCCTATTTCTATGGCTTCTTCAAGAACAAGCGAATAGTTCTATACGACACCTTGCTCGAGCAGGCAGGCACCGAGGAGATCTGTGCGGTACTAGGTGAGTGAAATTTGGATTATGGAAAGGGGATGGTCGAGTAATCCATGACAATACCGTGCTTCCGCTACCATCGCCGACATCGGTATCATCATGTATTCGTCCTCATTGTGTACCTACTTACTTTTTTTTTTAAAAAAAAAAAAAGCCCACGAGCTCGGCCACTGGGCCCAAAACCACACGATCAAAATGCTAGTCACAATCCAGCTGCACCTCCTCTTGGTCTTTTGGCAATTCTCCTTCTTCATCAACAACGACGCCATGTACGAGTCATTCGGGTTCGCCGCGAGACCGACCTTAATTGGGTTCTTGCTCTTCCAGGTATGTTGCGATTTCTTGACGAGAGTCGCATTGTTCTTTGTTCGATCCAGCGAAACAATCGAACTGACGCGTACTTTCCAATCCGCAGTACATTTACTCGTCCGCCGAGAACCTCGTCGCCTTCCTCCAGAACGTATATACGCGCAAGAACGAGTACGAGGCCGGTGAGTTTGATGTCCAAAAGTCAATTGTAAAGCCTTTTCCGTCTGAATTTTCACCGTGTTGCTCACACTTTTCTCCCCTCCCTCCCTCTCTTCTGTGCGCGCGTATACCTTGCGATCAACAGACGCCTACGCAAGCAAGTTGGGCTACAACGCACAGCTTCGCTCTGCCCTTCTCAAACTTCACATCGAGAACCGCAACAACCTCAACGTCGACCCGTTGTATTCGGCGTGGAACCACTCGCACCCAGGGCTAGTCGAGCGACTGACCGCGCTGGAGGCTGAGGATAAGAACATGACCAGCAAAGGAAAGGAGAAGGAGTTATAAATGGGAGAAGAGATATTAGAAAAGGCTGTTTGGTGGAAAGCCCGAGTACGAATGGACGAATTGGAGAACAGTGTAAGGTTGGGTAGAAAATAGGTGATGGCCATGGACGAGAACTTTCGGTATGAAAGCCCCATAAAATGGTGGACGGTCTTAAATATATAATTATACATATCAATTATATCTAAGTCTTGTTTTACATCGGGTTTGTGTTCCCGATCGCCCTATTTTCGAGGGTAATGCTTTTAGAATCGTTTACAAGGTCATCGTTCTTCGCTCAGGGCAGAAAAGAGCGGGCGAGTGTTGTAATAATAATAATAAATATCGGCTGTTGGTCGATGGCTTTGGTTCGCATCAGACAAGATACCAAAATGCCAATTGAGAGCCAGCTTTTCCAGGACATCCCCACATCAATTTACGACGTACACTATCGACGCGCAGAAATTGTATTCGACCGCCTGTGCCCAGCATCATAAAACTACGCCACATACATGGCATACTTGGTGTACACATATACTTAAATGTAAGACGCAGGTACTCAAAGGTACTCAATATCCAGTAAGGATTCTGCGATGTTCCCCGCGATATCCTTCCCCCTTGCCAACCAAATCTTGAGCCCTGCAACCCTGGTTCTTCTCGTAGTCGAGTGGACATGTACTTTATGGTATACCCGCAGCGCTCATGTTGGCCTCGGCGTCGTGCTAGGTGGTAGCCGTCCTTGTGGAACTGGGCCACGTCATGGCCGTTCCGAGTGTAGGGAATGTTTCTGCAGAACAGAAGTTATAATGGGTTGTGACTTGCATTTTGTAGGTCGGTAACAAATAAAACAAAACAAAAAATTCATTTTAACCGCTCTGAAGTAACCATGGCTGCTGAGCACAAGGAACGGCCCTCAAAGAAACGCAAGCACCCCGAGGACAGCGACGCCGCCACAAAGAAGAAACACAAGAAGCAGTCCACCGCCAGCCAGGGCGACGGCTCTGCATCCACCGCCGTCGTATCTTCACAGAAGGACACCGCTTCCTCCCCTTTCAACCAAGTTCGCGCACGTATATACATCCACCTCGCCCCGCTTTGGGTCGGCCAGGCTGCTGATGGCGTCAACGAGCAGTTGAATGCGTTTCTTATGAGGTATGTTCTTCTGCGGTGTACGGAGGCCTCCGCGCCGAAATTGTGCTTTTGGGTCAGCTTCTTTATTAGTGTGCTAACGATATTGTATCAATGGAACCTGGGCACACACAGATACGTCCCCCAATTTGACGGCGTAGTTCTTGCTCACTCGAATCTCAAAATCATGCAACCGAACGCCCGCATCATGTACGACTCTCCATACTGCCACTTTTGGATTGCGGTTGACCTGCTAGTGTGGAAGCCTGTCAAAGGATCCAAGCTAGGTGAGTGCTCGAATGCACTCATGGTAGCAGGCGCATGTATTCCAGGTTGAGAAGCAATCCGTATGCGCAACTCGGTTTCCCTCACCATCCCCTCTCCATTTTCTTTCGCCAAGTCGGCACCATCAATCTCCAATCTGCTGACCACATCGGTCTCCTCCTCTACGGCACTTTCAACGCTTCCATCCCGCGCGAATTCATTCCGACGGCACACTACGAGTGGCGGCCGTCCTCGTTTCCGGGTACGCCAGCGGAGGAACCCGCGGCACCGAACGCCGAGGGTGCGGAGGGCGAGGATCAAGGGTTCAACAAGCAGCGGACGCAGAACGGCGAGTGGGTCATAAAGAAGACGGGGGAGAGCGTGGGCGCCACGGACGGAGTTGTGATCTTTACAGTCGTTGAGTACGTATATGTGCCACATTTTTTTTTATTTCTCGCGTTCGGCCGCCATACCACAGACATACCAAGGAACTATGAAAAAAGCATATATGATCCATCAACTGATTGTCACACTCTCCTTCACTAGCCTCGTCCAAGCAAACGACATGCTCACTGTGACAGGCGCCCTACTACCCCCGACGTCCTCATCATCCATGAACGATACGGTAAATCAAGTGGGAGGTGATGAGAACGGAAACGGACACCAGAGTATGGAAAAGCAAAGGGAGGACAAGAAAGCAAAGAACGGGAAAGATAAGAAGCGACGACGTGATGAGGCAGATGACACCGTGGAAGACAAGGGGTCGCTGGTCGAGGCGAAGAACAACGAAGCGAAAAAGAAGAAAAGGGATAAGGAGAAGAATTAGGAATGGAGCGTGGCAGAGTTGATTTTTTAAAACGAACTTTGGGGAATTTATTTGTGGGTTCGGCGTTGCTGTAAATGATAGATCTTCATGATTATAATTGCGTTTCTTTTTTCTTGCTTTCCATAACGAGGTTGTTTTCAAAAAGTAGTAACAGATGCCGATGAGCTCCAGCCGGTTGCTGTACCACTCTGTATACCGAATTATATCTTTAATTGAATTGAACGACGAACTGAATAGAAGTAACCAAAAAAAAAAAAAAAAAACTTTTCACACCATAACTAAACATATGTACACATACAAAGAAAGCATTAAGCGCTCGCTTTGTTTGCTCCACTTAGACTCAAAAAACGACATTATGATTTGAGACATCATTCAAAGATTTGCTCTGCCCTTTAAAGCTTCACAACAAATCAAATCCCGAGCGCATTGATACAAATCTCCGATACAAATTCACCCAGCACGCCGTCCGCCACGGGACTTCCACCGTCCCTCACGTCTTCGTGAACGGGATCGCGGCCATATCTGTTGCCAGCTTGAACGATCCCAACAGCGCCCCGAGCTGTATCTTCTCAGTGGCAGCCGAGGCGAGCTTGTATTCGATGTCCGCCATCTTGTCAAGGAGGAAGACGCGTACGTGGGGCGGGAACTCGATATCAGTCGTGAAGCGATGCACTTCCGTCAAGATGTCCTGCAGCGCCAGACCCTTCTCAGTCTGGAGTTTCTTAATGTTGGAGTAGGCGGTTGTGAACTCCTCGGTGAGCATCCAGTTGACGATGGCCTCAATGTCGCGCGGGTGCGGGTTTCCCGTGCAAGCATAGACGGCGGACTCGTCGACGCGATCGTAGGCGGCATGGCAGGCCTGCAGGATGTTGAGTGCACGGCGCATGTCTCCGCAGGAGAGGACAAGCAGGGCCTTCTTGCCGTCGTCGGTGAGGCGGACACCCTCGCTGTCGACGATGAAGCCGAGGCGCTTGTCAACCTGGGCCTGGGTGAGCGGGGAGAAGCGGAAGCGAGTGCAGCGGGACTGGATGGCAGGGATGATCTTGGAGACGTAGTTGCAGATGATGCAAAAGCGCACGTTACGCGTGTACTTCTCGATGACTCGCCGGAGCGCGTTCTGCGCCTGCTGTGTCATGGCGTCAGCCTCATCTAAGATGATCAGCTTGAAGCCCGAGCTGAAGATCTTGCGCGTACTTGCAAAGTTCTTGATCTGATCGCGCACCACGTCAATGCCACGGTCGTCCGAGGCGTTCAACTCGAGAATCATGGATTTGTATTGCGGGCCGTAGAGCTTGCGCGCGCACGCAAGAATGGTGGATGTCTTGCCGGTACCCGGTGGGCCATAGAGAAGGAGGTGAGGTAAACGGTCCTCGTCAATGAAGCGATTGATGGTGGAAGTAATGTCCTCGTGAGATACGAGGTCCTCCAGCGTCGCTGGTCGGTATTTCTCTACCCACGGCAGGTTCTCCTCGCCCGCGACGGCCCCGTTCTTGAATGTTGGGTCAATAACAACAGCTTTGCCTTTTCCTTTATCGAGGAGGATGGGAGTTGTAACCTCCTCATTGGAGTCAGGCATTTGGGTATCGTCGTCGGAGATGGTCATGGTTGGGATGTCGAGACGCGCAGCGTGCCAGCGTGTCAGCCAGCCACAAAAATTAAATTATGTGACGTCATCATCTAAACATCACGTGAATTTAAGTCTATTGCCACTCTTGTTTGCCTAAAATGCATGTATTCATACAAACGTACAATCCACAATAGAGGGGTTTAGTTTTAAAAGCAAGGAGGGATAATTAAGTGAAGTCATAAAATATCGTTTGACAGGTTGTGGCGTCACGGGCTTTTTTTCTCATGAAGCATATATAATTACATTGTCCCCTTTTGTGCAAACGTAATTTCCCATTTTGCAGACAAAATACCTTCGCTTCTGTCAAAAATCGAGTTTATTTTTAATTTCTTTCATCTTTTTTGCTGTTGCAAAGCACCAAGGTCTGCACATGCTCACTTTCTTCCACCCCAAACGAGAGAGGTGCACATATCCCTTTAGCTTCCACGGAATTTTGCATTGCGGGGGACACAAACCTATCTACATCAGGTTTAATTGCAAGGTCCCGTGCGCTGTTAGGGTGGTCAAATTAGTTTGGCTTTTCTATTAAAACGGGTTTCCAGGCATTGGTGACGGCATGAAAATATCCTTGTTCCTTGGGTCGTGACAATATCGAAGCCTTGTCTCAAGGGGACGTCCAACCGCTAATATATATACAACGATATAAATGCGATTACATGAAGGTGACTTAATGACTAAGAAACTTTAGATCGAGGCTTCTGAAACCTTGGTTCGCACCATCACAAGCCATTCCGTGCTACCACTATTCCATGAAAATCGTTGATCGACGCAAACAAACCGTACATCTTTCTCCTCTCTCCGTCTCAAAAGCTTGAAGAGCGACTCCTCCCCTTTCCAGACTCAAGCCAACAAAACACGCAAACACTTGACACCATTATGCAACCACCACCGCCCGGCCCAAATCTGTCGTCAGGGTATCAATGGATGGACGCGGATTCAAGCTGGAGACCAATCCAGTGTATCCGATGCCCAACGATTCTGATGAAATTACTCGGTTAAACAACATACAATACCTCATTTGGTAAATTTACACTGTCATTATTCTCTCGCCTGACCAAAAGAAAGGATTTTATACTTTTCCTCACGGTTTTGTCGTAAGCTGATGTTGACTCCATTGTATATCGTAACGTATCTTATTTTCTATGCACGTATGACAGCTACGCGCTTCAAGGGTAAGTCAGAAACCATTCCGGACATCGGCATTGGATCGAACCATATTCTGAGTCTGCTCAATACGACTTTAGGCACTTCAAAGCTCCTGTGGAAGAACATCTCAAACGTGGCATAAGAGTCTTGGACGTTGGGTAAGACGCCTCATTCTTTTGATGTTGATGCTAGCCCGCAATGCTACGTATATGCATAATCCTTCATGAGGTTGACTTATTACTTTACGCTGCAGATGTGGTGCCGGTGCGTGGTGCACCGTATGTCATTTCCGATTCGCTTTTGATGTCTGCTTGTCAATTTAAATGTTGACAATTATCAAGCTAAACTCATTCCCATTTGCCACATCTCCACTACAACAGAAATTAGCTCGCCTATATCCCTCCAGCACGTTTGTGGGCACCGATCTGGTCAACATCTTCAACGACTCCTTCAACAGCAGCTCGCCTCCGCCCAACGTGAGTTTTCAAATAGTCGACACTACCAAGGCTCGATCACCGCCACCCTGATCGAAACACTGAAAACCGCCAAAACACATTCGCACATGCCTTCAGTTGGGGCTCCCGTTCCCAGACTCCAGCTTCGACTTCGTGGGTCAGCGGTTCGGCGCGATGTGTTTCCGCGAGAAGCAGTGGCCCGGGAACTCGTGCGTGTTATGAAACCGGGAGGGTGGATCGAATTTGGTAAGATGCAGATCATTTCATACATATGTTATTGTACAGTTTGGTTTTTACTGATGGAGTTCCTATGCATACACCCATTTTCTGTCATGATCTTGAAAGTTGATGGCGATATCCGTCCATCAGACGGCGGACCTCTGCTTACCGAATTCTGGAATAAAGGTAACTTGCACTGGCTTAATTAAGCAAGCCAAACTAGCTTGCCAATCTATTCTAAGCTAGAAGCTGTCTCGATCTCACTTCACGGCTCTCTTTCTTCCACCTAAAAGTGCGCATAATGATGAGTATGCGTGATATCAACACCCGGCAGGTCCACAATATCCACAACTCTTTTCGCCTTCTCGGTTTCAAACAAATTACGAGCGATCACAGGTGTATTCCCATCGGATGGGGGCCTGAGGACGTGGCGGTGGGGTCGATCATAGGCCATGCGCAGACGCAAGCCTCCCTGAGGCCGCAAATGACGCTGGCGCTCGGACTAGGGAACGACGAGTACGACAGTATGGTCGATGCGGCAGAGAAAGAGTCTCGGGACTATAAACCTTATTTTAACATTTACTATGTGTTCGGCAAGAAGTTGGAAGGGTGTGGGGATGATGCCCAGAACAGTGAGTCGGGTCATTCTTAGGATGGAGTTTTTAGCTGGACAGATATCGAACCTGCTTACTCGTCATCACTTATAAATTCGGTTTATTTCTTCGGTTAATATTTATTTTGTATGTATATACACGGTGTGTGTGTGTGTGTGTGGGGGGGGGTGAGAGATATTGGCAATATTTCTTCTTTTTTCTCTGTATTAAGCCAAACTGTTACATGAACTTCATGAACCGCATAGGTATAGAGAGTATAACAACCCATATTGTGTTTCTGGGATCCATCCGACCAACTCACAATCTTGGTTTATCGTTTACTATCAGATAGGAATTTTGGGCACAATTTATTTCATTTCTTTCGTTTATTATCATTACATATGTGAACTATTCTTGTCATTACTCGCTTCACCAACACAATGAACACTATGTCGTGACTTCCCACCCTTCTCCGTCACCCCCTTGAATCACGCGTACGTTTCTTATTTCCTCACGACTCCAGGTCCGATCAGGCAACGATATTAGCACAAGCTCAAGCATGGTCGGCGTTGACGCAGTGAGCCTTATTACAGTCCTCGCGCACGTTGGCGGCCATATGCTTAGGCCGCGTTATTTGGCGGTAAGCGCCGAACTCGCAGGTGATAATCATCCATACCTTCAATGGATAAGATAGTAATTTTCCGATATGCCCACGGTCAGGCCAGACAACCTAGCCTAAACCCGAAAAATCCCCTATCATGCAGCCCTGACACCCAACTTCTCGGACACGAATTCACACAATCCTGTGATATCCAATAAAGTTCTAGAACGAGGATCAGGATCCGCAAACAGGAAACGAAACGTATTGGGAAACTGCCAAGTCTCCTCTTGGAACGGAAACGGGTGTGGCTCCGGTTTCGACGCAAACCGTTTAGAGGGGTCATGTGATGTCTCGTCCCCGAACTCGGTGCTGTCAAGTCCATTGCGAGTGCGACGTGGAGCTTCAGCAAAGATCTTCGAAAGGGCAGTACTTTGTTGCGGAGTCTTTTTTTTTTTTTTTTTTGACAATCAAAACCCGATCTTCGGGAGAATTACTTTAGAGGGGGGAAGCGAACCCAATTTATGACACTTTCGTATAATTCATGGACTTCGTCAGACGTGGTCTTTGTTGAAGAGGTGAGGATTTGCGGGCAATAATTCTCCCCTTACTTATCATTATTGTTTAAGGATGGCATACTGATGTCGATTTATTCTTCGGATCGCTGAACAAGTTTGGGCTATAATAAACTATACTAGTGATAGTAGTACGAAATTTCAATACAACAACCTTGAAGAATTATCTCTGATCCTCACAGATATTTCTCCTCCAGCTCGGCGGCCTTGGCCCTACTATTCACGTAGATGACATTGCCTTTCTGATCGGTGGCCTCCGCGCTCGCGATGGCGGTGAAGACGGGACCAAACTCGCGGCTCGCAGCGTGCTTGGCCTCGCCCTCGTGGACCTGACCGGCCTTGACCATCTTGTCCCAGTTGGCATCAGTCTCGATGCGGAAGCTAATGCGGAGCTCGTTAAAGCGAACAGCTTTGGCGCGTGTTTCATGAATCGCGACCTTGGCGAGGCCGTATTGAGCATTTTGCGTGAGAGAGACGAGGCTTGCGGTCTGGTTGAGGAAGAAAGGAAGAGAAACTCGTGTGTAACTAGAGAGGCGAATTGAGCGAGTTGGAATTGCACAGCTTCAAGCAGTGTTTAGACGGATCTTACTCCGCCTTCGCCAATGCCCCCTGTGACCAATGTGTAGGTAGCTCCAGACTTATCGAGGACAAACGGTGCGAAATTGCGATATATGACTGCAATAAAAACCTTCAATAGATAAGCCTATATGAAATCTGTGACATTTGCAAACCTGACTTCATTTCCAATCACGTATATACTGCAACGACAAAAACCCTACTCACAGAAATGGCTCTCAAAGTTGGAAACCATAACCTCCCTGAACTTCTCGACCGAAATTTCCTGAAGTTCGGGCAAATGCCACCATGGGCCGGAGCAGCTAACGACGTGATCCGGGACGGGGTACTTTTCGGCCTTGATCTCAGCGGCGAGCCTGCCGAGGTCCTCGTCTTTACCCACGTCGGCCACATACGGGATAAGATTGTCGGTTGGCGTGTTGTAGTCCCGGAGCGTCTGGGCCAGCTTGTCGAGCGAGGATTGGGAGCGTGAAACAGCGATGACCTTGGCGCCCCTGTCGAGGAAGGCACGGACGGCACCAGATCCAATGGTGCCGGCTGCACCGGTGATGAGGGCGACTTTACCAGAAAAGCTCATATTGGAGGTGTTAATTGGTTCTTGGTGGATTGGAAGTTGGAGTTAAGCAATTGGAAGGGCAAGAAGACCAGTATTTATGCCAATTGTAAGTCGATGGCGGCGGCTTGTTGAGAATGACGCGTGTACAATTACTAATAAGTTAGTAAGCACGTCACGATAACTACCATATAAACTGCGTTTCATAGCCGCTTGTTAGTAAGCACGCTACGATAACTACCATATAAATTGCTGCTTACGCGTTTCATAGCGCTTACAAATTGCTCATATCAATATGTGAAAGTCACAAGGTTCTCAAACACCAACAATATCATAAAGTATTCATTTTGTTCTTTGAGAGCTCTATCGTCTATTCAAATGAAGCACGTCATGGAGTACGTAGGCTAATATTATTCGAATTGTTTTTAGAAATCAGAGATATCGATTATTAATCACACAACTTCATCCACCTACCCCGCCCTGTTTCTTCGCATCCCTCTCCGCCTCCATCTGCTCGACCGTCCGATTACCCAGCGTGCGTTCGAGCGATGAACAATCCCGCGATGAACATAACTCCGGCTAGTGGCACCATGGCGATGTAGACAAGCTGTAACGCGCCGACGTAAGAGTTGATTACGAACGCTTTAAGCGTGAATGAGTTGCAGTGCCGATTTCTACGAAGCAGAGGCAGAAAGAAGAAAAGTAACATATTCCTATCGATACAAGACACCGCCAACGGATTGGAAGAAGGAGCTCAGGGCTGTTATTACGGCGATACTGTGAATTGACAATTTTTCCGTCAGATGAATACCCAAATGTCCAGATATCTGGAAACTCGCCCACATGTAATACCAAAATGTCGGATACATACACTTTATACTCCTGTATATCACAATCACGATAGTAAAGTTATATCAAGTTTCGAAGTCAAATTATATCCTCATCCTAAAAAAAACAAAGAAACAAACCATTACATACCACCGACGCCTGAGCGGCGACTATGATTGTTTGCACCATGTACCCAATTCCAACCCGATGAAAAGCATGATCCCATCGCGTTCGGCCGTTAACGTTTCAGCGTTCCAGAGGCTCATGAGGCCGGCACCCGCAGTGATGGCGGTGCCCAGCAATTGGACGAGGTGTTACAGGTGCAAATCAGCTGAACTAATAACTTGAGAAGGGCCGCAAACTTACTGCCAGATCCGACGGTGCCGAAAACAATGCCAACCATCAGGGGAAGCAGCTCGAGACCAGTGTTGGTGGCAGTGCCACCCTTGACGACTTGGAAGTAAAAGGGGTGTAGTAGGTCCAAAATGATTAAGGTTGGAGGTTAAATCTGCTATATAATCAAACTCGATCGGCTCACGCCATGCCGAAGAATATGTTGATTATAACAGGAAAATGGCGGATTGTAGAACAGGCGGTACCCGCCGTATCCATAGCTGCCGTAGGGAAAGGTGCCGTACGCGCCGCATCGCTTGTTTTGGATCGCGCTTTTTGAGTCAGCAGGCTTCGTCGAGGCTCTGAAAGGGAATTTGCATGGGTCGCATATAGGAGAGGCCATATGGAGATCCGCTCGCGCCGAAGCAGGGAACCGTTCCGGAAGAACGACGACTGTGTCATTCATAACTCCAACAGCAAATCTAGCCCATCCACCACCCAAATGCGCTTATCATAAACTCGAGTACTCCCTCCCATTCACCACATCAAACCGACCCAACCAGAAACCAGAACATCGCTGCCGCCAGCTTTCTCGTTAAGACGGTTTTTGTCCATGATCTCCGCCTCAACAGTGCGACCTTGACAAGCGCTGCTCTGACATTGCGTGCGCCTCGGTGCATGCGGCCTTGGGGGCGCATTATTTCGTATATTTCTCCATTCATAATACTATGTATAGGTGGTCAAAATATCAAGTCAATTATCGACCAGGATACATTGATCCTCAAATAAGATGATAGGTTGATTCGCTTCCACATGTTTATTTCTACTGAGATTTCCCTTCAAAGAGGATTCGTAATCGAGACAGTGGTATGTTGAATTCTGCCAGCATTTTGTACAGAGATAGACGAACAATCTGCGAAGTCTATCTCGCGACTTAGCGACCACCAATTGCTTTGAATCGGCAACCTTAAACATGGTCGTGCAATCCAACAGTAGTCTTAGCCTCAAGGACGATATCGCCTCCATATGGACAGTTACAGCCTACTATGAGTGTGTCGAGCTTGTTGCCGTGCTGTGCTGGCTGCCAGGTGTGTTCAACCGCTTCTTGACCGTGTTTCATGGTTTTTGTAGATCTATCTCATATTCATTAATGTTATACGGCCCCAAATGTGCCCCGTCTTTAAGGCAATGCTCTACGAAAACATGCAAGAGAGCGTCTCTCAGCGAATCAACCTCCACGACATCGACTCTGTAGTGCTTACCGTCGTCCTCGGATTCACCACCGCGGTGGACATCTACCGCGCAGCGAGTTTCCTTCTCCTTCCAAAGCTCTTTGGTGTCTCCTCAACGGGGCCGCCGCCTCCATCCCATGGCGCGAAGCCATTTACGCCGTGCTCCTCAAACCCTTCTCTACCGAGCTGCTTTTCACTGCACCCTGGGCGTTTTACCTTCGTCACTCCCGAATACAAGCTGCTACTGTGAGCCTAGGCGCACGCCGAAGAGCCAGGACCCGAAGATGGCGAGCGCCATGATGTCTTGCGTGATATTGCCTCTATGGCTCCGGGATGCGAGGGAAAAATCCAGCTGGGAAATGACTCGTTGTTACTGAACATGATGAAGTATGTGGACCTCACGCATCACCCGAGGAGCCTCATGGAAGCAGTCGACGGGTTTGCGGAGATGCCTCTGCCCTATATGGCCTTTTGTCACCACACATGCAAGAATACCGTGTGCCCAACGGGACACCCGTTCGGATATCGCGGGTGTCAAGATCTCCAGTGGGATCGATCGTTTCAGAGCTTTCTGTCGGGACTCCGGCGACTGTGAGACAGACGGCACGTATCTCTGTCCCCGGGATGACGACTCAGGAGGGGCTGTAGGAATGGAACATAGTGATCGAGTCCGTTGGATTGCTTAAAGAGAAGGAGTCTGAGCCCCTCATCGAGATCGGGTTTGTGGGCGAGGAGTTCACCGCCTTCGATTCCGACTTGGAAAACGCGGAATCGGCATGGTCATTCCAATCTTGGAATGACAATTATCGGAAGGTAATACGGAAGAGCGAGACCCGCGATTATGGCGTCATTATTCGGAGTGGCGATGTAACTTTGCATCTGGATGAAGGCAACCGTACATGCGCCTTTTCCGGGGGCTGGCTAAAGCGTCGCAGACTCCCGTGATCTATTAGTTTAGCAGACTTGGGGGCCCAGACTCTGGAAAACACAATGTGGTGCTCTTTTTTTTAGGACTGTGGGTGGATGGTGTGATGTGACACAAGTTTTTTATATATGCAAGAGCTTTTCCTCTCATAAAACACCTCTGTTCATATGTTCAACGGCAGAATCTCTGTTATCCACCTCTCTTTCTTCCATTCTTCCCTCTGTTGGGGTCTCTATAGAGCTCTCTGCTAATGAAAAGCATGTACTCCTCTTTAATGTAAGCTCTCTTTCCAAAATTCTGATAGAGGAGTTCAATGAGTAGTGGTGACCTCTCATTACTCAAATGATAACTCCTGGAAACCTTCAGCTATCACTTTGCTAATATATAAAGTTAAGCTCTTATAAAGAAGAAGTTGTATCTGACAAATATTACATAAAAGATAAAGTTCTGACCAGCAGATATCTGCTCCTCTCACATTAAGATTTCTCACTATATTTTATCTCAAGATCATTCAAATAGAGTGTTTTCAATTCAGTCTCAACCATACTTACTTACTGAGAGATAGTAATTAACTGAAATATCTATATATTATTTGAGAGCTTATTGAGATAAAAGCTATTAAGAACTTTATACTGTCTAATATTATTTGAATTATTAAAGAACATATAGCTGATCAACTTAAACTAGTAGATATTATATATATTTTGAAAAGGAAGAAGATATATATATAATATCTAAGTGAAGATTCAGAGACCAATAATAATATATCTCTTAGATAATACTAGTCTGATAGCTGATATTGAAGATATAATATAGTTTCTCTATAATTAAAGTAATCTTCAAAAGATATTATATTCATCTATTCTATATAGCTTGAGAAACTTTAGTATTATAGATATTTAATACTTATAGACTATATATATATAAGACTAATTAATATAACTGATATTTTTTTGCTTTATATATATATATATATATATATAATAGCTTTAGATACTAATAGTACTCTGAACAGATTAAATTTATTCAGATGAGATTTGAATAAGATTTATTATGTGATGAATTCAAATCAACTCAGATTTGTCTCATAATCTAATCTAGATCAATCTGGATCAATTTGAATTTTTGGAATTTAATATTATCTCTTTTTTGTATATATTTGAATATATTTGAACATATTTAACACATCATCTTTATATCTACTATATATTTTTGTATCTACTATCTTTATATTCACTATCTTTGTTACAATATATACCCCCTTTCCTCCTCAGGAGGGCTATTGCTTAATATACTACTTATTCTAGTATTTAGTACTTAGAATAAATTAAATTAAATCAAATTTGCCCTCAATTTAATTTAATTTGAAATATTTGAATCAAATTAAGGGTCAATTTAATTTGATTCAATTTGAATCTAATTTTTCTAAATTCAATAACTCAACCAAAACATATCTAAATTTAATAAATTTTAGCTTATTTAATATATCTTATAATAGAGAATTTAATATAATAGAGAATATTAAATTTGGATATATTTATATTAAGTTATTATATTTTGAATTTGAGATAAATATTTCAAATCAAATCAGACCCCAATTCAATTCAATTAAATCAAATCAGGTCTCAATTTGATTTAAATTCAATTTGATTCAAATTTGATTTAAATTCAAAAATCCACAATTCAATTCAATTTGAATAACTCTCAATTTGATTTGATTCAAATTGATTTAATTTGTTTGAGAGTACTACTAGTATCCTCTACTACTTACTCTAGCTGTTTAATATTATCTTGACTTGTTACTCATTTTTAATATACTATACTACTCATTCCAGTCAATAGAAAAAA
>RBNI01001683.1:0-21335 GCA_003990745.1 Jimgerdemannia flammicorona | reverse complement strand
CTTAGATGTCGATTTTATTTGTCTCTGTGTTCTTTTTGATTTTGTCAGAGTGCTTGTCTTTTATGTGTCGATTCATGTTCGAGGTCGTACCACCAAGCATTTTGAACTTCTGGCTGGTGCAGTTTATAGGGGTGGATGAAACAATATCATGTGTGTGTCAAACGAGTCAATAGGTGTGTCTTAATTTTTTACCTGCAATAATTACAAACAACATCATCTCCTATCTTAGCACAATGTTGCCAGATTTTGGAGCGAGGATTGCATGGAAGGTGTGGAGCTATCAGGGATGTTTGACTTGAAGCATCATCGGTACTGTGAACTGTTGAAGACTGATCTGTTGACATGTGTGTTTGCGTGTTTGCATGTGCATGTGTGTGTATTGTGTGTGTATTGTGTTGTAGATGCATCTGGCATATGAGTCATGTGGAGGATTTGGATTGGAGGATTCGGTTGAAGGATTCGGATTCAGATTCAGATTGGAGGATTCGAATTGGAGGATTCGAATTGGAGGATTCGAATTGGAGGATTCGGATTGAGTGATTCGGATTGAGTGATTCGGATTGAGTGATTCAGATTGAGTGATTCGGATTGAGTGATTCGGATTGGGGTGGTTCGGATGGGTGATTTGGATGGGGCAATTCGGATGGGGTGATTCGGATTAATCCGAGTTGATTCGGATGGCTTTGGATTTGAGATTCGGATCAAACCGTCATGTGACGAATCGAATCCGGATTTGATTCGAATTGACTCGTTCGGAGCACTAGTAGTAGTGGAACTTGTCTACCACTCAAACTACTGCTAAGCATTCAAGCTTGCATAACTCATAGTTCTATTCTGCTCTGTAGGTACCTTGGCTTATATAGAATATGACATATTCATATCTATCTTTCTTCTGAGCTAGGACTGCTCCAAGTCCTATAGTACTTGCATCTATCTGCAGAATGAACTCTAGGTTCCAATTTGGTCTTCTAAGGATGGGTGCTTGGGTCAATCTGGTCTTGAGTTCATTGAAGATTTCTTGATATTTCTTAGTCCATTCAAATTTAGTCTTCTTCTTCAGTAGCTCATAGATAGGTGCTGTAATATTGAAGTATCCTTTGATGAATCTTCTGTAGTAGGAGGCTAGTCCAAGGAAGACATAGACTTCTATAGTTGTTCTGAGTCTTGGGTAGGCTACAACAGCTTCAATCTTCATAGAGTCTGTATGAATTCCAGTCTAGTTGATAATGTGTCCTAGGTAGGTGATTTTCTGAACTGCAAACCTGCACTTCTTGGGCTTAATATAGAGGCTATACTCCTTGAGCTTCTTGAGAGCCAGCTGTATATAGTTGATATACGTATTTTCATATAGTATTGCTGAAGATGATCATATCATCAATATAGATAAAGAGCTATTTTCTAATCTCATTGCTGAAGACTCTGTTCATCATTCACTGAAAACTTGCTGAGGCATTGTACATTCCAAATAACATTCATAGATAGATATAGGTGATATTAGGTATAATGAAAGCTGATTTCTCACTGGTATCTTAAGTGAGATCAATCTGATGAAAGCCTGAGAACAGATCCAAGGTAGTGTAGTATTTGGCTTTGCTCCTAAGGATGGTAAGAATTTTTTGAATATTTGACAAGAGCTGCCTATCCTTCTTGGTGATTGTATTGAACTTTTTATAATTAATACAGAGTCTTGGGGCAAACTCTCCAGGCTTACTTCCTTTCTTTGGGGTGAGGACAATGAGTGAAGTCCAGGGGCTGATAGCTTGCTTAATAATTCCAGCTTCTTTCATTTTCTTGAGTTTTACTTGCAGCCATTCTCTATAGGCAGGTGGTATAGGTCTGGCTTTCTGGTAGATGGGCTTGGTGTCACTGGTGTCAACTTCATAGTAGTATTTGGGTTCTTGATTATAGATATCCCTAAAGTCTGTAGCAAGTACTTCTTCATTTAGATGTAGGATCTTGAGGAGTTTTTCTTCTAAGGGAAAGTTTTCTCTAATGATATATATGTGCTTATTCTGGTCCTTGTCTTTCTTATGCTCAAATTTGATAATCTTGGTAGCAGTATAGGCTCCTCTTCCAGTAGATCCAAAGACTTGTTCTCCTCTCTTAGTCTTGATGAGTTCAATGGCTTCAGTGATCTTGAGCTTCTTGACTTCATGGATCAGCATCTGGCCAATCCTGTCATACTTCTTGACTTCAAATGGAGTGGTGGGGTTGTGATTCCTGACTATAAGAAAGATCTCACCAATGTAATCAGGGTCAATTACTCCTCCTTCAACTGAGATTTTGCTTTTGACCAGACTGCTCCTGGTCTTGATAATTCCAGTATAGTTCTCTGGCAACTTAATTCCAATTCTAGTGCCAAGTAGAGTGATGGTCTGTGGTTCAAGAATAGTATCTTGAATGCTGGCAAGGTCCATTTCTATGGTTTCTTCAGTCTTATATTCTGGGATCTTAGCTTCAGGATGAAACTTCTTGACCTTGAGAGTGATGTCTGGTTCTTGTTCCTCCTCATCATCACTATCAGCTTGAAGCTCTGGGGGCTGATCATCTTCTTTGGCTTTCCTTTTTGCTTCAGCAGCTTCTTGCTTGTACTTTTGTTAGCAGATCTTTTTAACTTTACTGATACAGGACCAGTAGTCATTCAGGTATTTCAGAGCAATACATTCTGGTACTATGGGAGCATCTTCCTTAAGAGACATAGTAATCAATGATCTTATTGTACCACTGCTCATCTGTGAGCTTGGGTGTCTTGCTCTTATTCTTGTATACTAAGTATATGAATATTTCTATGTCTTCTTTATCTCCTTTCTCTATGTCTAGTAGTACTCCTTTGTGGACATTGATAGAGACTCATACCTTTCTTCCTCTATAGTTGATCTGTATCTTCTGAGTATTAAGATCAATAATAGCCTTAGTCTTGTAAAGCCATTAGTTGCCAATGAGGATATCATAGTTGGTGATACTTATAACAATCACATCTACTGAATGGTAGCTCCTTTTATCTTGATAGAGACTTCTCAGATCTTGCCTAGGAGAGTAGCTCATATACCATCTGCTATAACATAGACCATTTTAATAGACTCTTCAATATCCCAGCCTAGGTGGTCAATTGTCTTCTTGCTTATGAGGCATTCTCCAGCACTGGTATCAATGATAGCATCAAAGATACAATCTTCAATCTGATATAGAGTATAGGCTGATGTCTTGCACTGATCTTCAGATTCTTCACCTGAGTCTTCTTGTTTATCTTCTTGTATATTGTGAGCTTCTATGATCTTGTACTCTTGGTTCTTGATAGTGGTTGTAAGTCCTACTCTCAACTGCTGTCTAAAGGCAGAGACTTCAGCTAGTTGTCCAAAAGTAGCATTGACCTTCTGTTCCTTGAGATCTTTATAGATATCATACTAGTAGATCTTAGTCTTATGCAGCTTCTATTCTTTCTTGCTTTCACTTTCTTCTGAGATTGGAGTAGTGTCTTCAATAATTTGGTAGACAGCTTCATCTAACTCTATATCTTAATCAATCTCCTCAAATTGGGTCTTGCTTTAGATAGTGATAGTTGGAGTCTTCTTTGGTCTTCTAACTGGCTTGCTGTTGCCCTTCTTATCATAGGGCTTGGACTGGGTTCTGGTACCTTCAGTAACAGGGTAGAATTCAAACTTTTCATAGTATTCTTCATCATCAGTATCACCAATCTCCTCAATGATCACTGTATTGGTTTGTTCTCTAGTTCTGATAGTATTACTTAGTTAGGCTTTACATCTTGTTTTGGTCATGCAACTCTTTGCATAGTGGCCTTCTTCTCTATATCTAAAGTATGTGATATTATATTCTTCTATAGTAACTGCAAATCTCTGTACTAGTCTCCTGTTAGCACTTCAGACTTCTCTAATAACATCACTAAGGTGTGTAGTTATCTCAGCAAACTACTTGATAAGTTCCTCCACTAGATCAGCTTTGACTATCTTGAGGATAGGTGGGAATGGTTGTCTGTTTATAACTGTAGTAGATATAATATTAGTTGACTTTTGTGGCTCTATTTTGATGTCAGTTATTTTCTCCATTGATTGTTTGGTGAGATGTCTGACAGTCTAATATCTCTGTGCAAAGACCACTTTCTGGTCAAGGGTCAGAGCAGCTGGGGTAGACCAGATTGCTAAGGCAATTTCAGAGTGAACTCCTTTGAGGAAGGTTAAATCAGCTATTTATTCCTTGAGAGTATCATCATAGTCAGCCAAGATAATCTGGTAGCAGATTCAGATATAGAATGAGTTGGGATCTTCACTGAGTCTCTGGCAGATAGTGTTGAGTTGATCCTTAAGAGCTTATTTAATCTCTTTAGTATGGTATGTAGTTCTGAGGAAGTTCTTCATATTGGCAAGTTTGGCTGCACCAGTATCAGTAATGGTGGCTGTATTAAACTTATCTCTGGCAGGTCCTCTGAGGCTAACAGGTAGAAGAGTCAATTGTGCATCTATGATGAGAGCTTGTATAGTGGCAAATTGTTCAAAGTCTTCAATAAAGATCAGGATTGACTCTTCAGTAGTATATCTATAGAATGTAGAGGGATGCATTTCTATCTTATCTTGAATTCTTACAGGGGTGACTCTTATAGTTAGGGTAGATATTGAGATAGCTGTTTATTTTTTAGCTTGAAAGTGAGGAATTCATCTTGAATCACCAGCCAATAGATACTAAGTTGTCATGTAGAGGTCACTGAGTTCTTTAAATATATTAGATTCTCTTCAAGATATATCTCTTAGACTAACCACAAGTTTGTTATAAGTAAGTTCTTATTGGAGTGCCTTCTCAAGGTCTTATAGTCCTCAAACTTCTTATCTTTAAACTGTCTTATTATTTCTTAGATTGCTTGCATAGAATTGAGGATAAGTGAACTTGACTGAGGGAACTATATTATATATATTATCATATAGTGAGCACTGAGTTTTTCAAATATATCAGATTCTCTTTAAGGTGTATCTTTTTTAGACTAACTATAAGTTTGTTATAAGTAAGTTCTTATTGAAGTACCTTTCTAAGATCTTATAGTCCTCAAACTTCTTATCTTTAAACTATCTTATTATCTCTTAGATTGCTTGTATGGAATTGAGTATAAGTGAACTTAACTGACTTTATTTCAAAGGAAATAAAAGAGGTATTTATATAAAATATAATTCAATGGTTGCTAAGTTATAAAGCTAAATATAGATTTTAATAATCAAATAAAAATACTGGAACACAGAAAACTACAGTTGTAAGTACAAATTCAAGTATTTGTATAAATAATTATACAAGTTCAGGATGCTAGCAAATTTTCAGAGATTCAGGTATTACAGAAAAAGGATACCAGAAGATTTTGGTATTACCAAGAACTTAGAGCAAAATGTTTAGAACTATGGGGGCTTCATCTTCATCACTGCTGAAAGAAATGAGATCCACAAATATTTTGTCTATTTTGCATATTTCATGTATATCACACAGGATGACATCATCACCAGTGACATCATCATATTTGGCAATAGGGAGAGCAAGGAGATCTGGGGCTCTCTAGTCTATGACATTCTCTTCTACAAAATAAGGACCAAATGTGGGGTTTTGGAGAGATCTAACCTAGATACTGGGGTCTTGAAATGCTGAGATCAATCCTTGCATAAATTGATCTGGATTGTCTTGGAGGATGGGATATCAGAACTCTTCTACTTCATCACTATTGAGAGTAATGGTGTACTGAGCTTCTGTGGCCACCACGGCCTCTAGTGCATTGGTATAGTGGACTGATAGTTCCTTGAAGTCTGAGATTCTAGTATATTCTAAGTTGGGGATTGATCATGGTATATATCTGAAGACCTGATGAATCTTCTTAGCTGTCCTTATTTCACATACATCTATAAGAGTAATATTTTGTATTTCTTGGGAACTGGCCTGAGAGAATTCCTGGCAGAGAAGGTTTCCTATTTTATATTCCTGCCATATCTAGAGGTATTCAGTAGTAATGGTGATCCTTGTTTCCATTTCATGATAGTAGAGGATATATTTTTTTTTTTTTTTTTTATAGTTACTTGAACTTTGCCATTTATTACCAGTCTATAAATATAGTTACAGTACCTCCTCTCACTACTCAATCCCCCTAGAGGACCCCTCCTCTATCTCTTTATGCTTAAAAGACACCCTTTCACCCACTACCCCAACTCTTCCCTACAGATTTTCTTAATCAAACCATGTTGCTGACCATCCATCATGCCCCAACCAAGCCACCAGCCTGTCAAGATATCCTCCATCAGCCCTTCCCATCTCAGCAACCATACCCTCAAACCTAGTCTCCTCTCATTCTCAAAAACAAACAACCAGTGGCCTGCCAACCCCACCCATACAGCTATAACCCAATCCAAAGTAAGCCACTCCAATCCAACCCCCCCCACCAATCTATCCTGCAAATTCTCCCACTGGCCCCTCACATCAACTCTCCTATACACAATATCCAGTTGATGTCCCACCACCAACCAAAAGTCACCTAGTACCTCATACTCTCCTAGCCAATGTTCAGATATCTACACAAAACCCCCTTCCTGCCCTACATTAAAGCACTCCTCACAGTCAAAATTATCCCCCTCAACTAGATGGCCTAAGTGAAAGTTGGGCATGACATTTCTCTATAATAAGTACCACCAGACCACTCAGTACTTTGATGGCAGCCATTGCCTGACCTCAGCACTCTAGGTCCAGATCCTATTTCAATCTCACTTCTCCCCAATATCTACCTACTGCTATCCACCAGGCCACAAATCCTGTCCTAACCCCCTCTGATACTCTACCCCATCACTAATATCAAAATCGAGCAGCAAGATGCCCCCCAACAGCACACAGTCTCATCTCTACATTACAGGGCCCCAAGGCATCTCTCCTTCATCTCCCAATCAGTAAATTTCAATGTGATGTACCCCATCTACAACTCTCTATCAGAATTCCCTATACTGCATGAAACCATTGTTCTGAAGCCTGACTAAGGACAGTAGATCACCTGTAGAGCCTCTTGGTAAGGACCTTATCTCTCAGACCTTCTTCATCAGGGAAACCCAGCTACTATTTCTCAGCTCTACTGTCCTCTTCAACCACCATGCTCTCAGACAGTGCAGCCTCATTAGAAAGTCAACCAGCCCCAGACCACCTCTAGCAACTGACAGAGATAAGATTTCTCAGCTAATCTGACTCCTCCTCCCAGCCCAGATCCAACTCTTGGTCAGTTTCAACAGTCACTTCATCACCCAGGCTGAGAAGTCCAGATGATAAGCCAAATATCACAGCTTTGGTAGCCAGTAGACATTCAAAATAGAAATATGCTCAGCTAGAGATACCTAGTGGCCACTCCAACTCTGCAGGGCCTCTCCTGAGATTATAACTTGCTGCTTCTACCAAGCCTTAGATAAGACTGACCCATAAACCAAAAGATAAACATCTAGGTATTGTACTATCTCTCCAGCAGAGACAATTGTTCCAATGATATTTCCTCCCACCAGGCCATTACCTAACACCATCATCTCACACTTATGTCAGTTGAGTTTAGCCCCAGAATGTATCTCATACTACTTCACCATTGTCTTGAGTTCCTCTACATCAGTAATTGATCTCAGGCCAACCACTATATTATCTACAAAGGCTCCAACTTTCCATTCAATACCCAATACTGAGAGCCCTACTATCTTTCACTAGATTCTGTCCATCAATGGCTCCAATGAGAGTACATACAAAATGAAAGACAGCAGGTCCTCTTAAGGAACCCCCCTACCTAGAGTAAAAGCCCCCCCTCAGTACCTATTATACATGAGCACCACCTGACTCTCTTTTAGTAAGCTGATCATTGCTACTCAGAACTGCTGAGAGATGCCAATCCTATCCAGCACCTTCACCAACCAGACCCACCAGACATAGTTGTAGGCCTTCTCTTGATCCAGAAAAACCAGGCACCCATCTAGTCTACAGGCTTGTACCTCCTCTATACCCAAGCTGTGCTATCTCTAATGAGCCGGCTATCCACAAAGCCCCACTGCTCCTCCCCCAATACCTACTGTACTATCTTCTGCAACCTCACCACCACCACCTTAGTAACCAACTTACTGTCTATATCCAGCAGCATAATTTACTGTCAGTTCCTCTAGTCCTCTCTCCTACTCTTGTCCTTATAGAGTAGTGCCACCAGCCCCAGATCCTGCTTGCCCACTCATCTCTCTGACTCCAGCACCAAGTCACACATTGCCATCAATTCTTCTAACACACTAGGGATTCCCACCATCTTCTTCCAAAAGTCTCAGGGCAAGCTATCTTCTCCTAGTGCTGTGCCCAGCAAAGTTATGGCAAGAATCTGGTAAATCTCCTCCTTCTGTACTGGCAACACCAGACTGTCCAGTCCTCCCATCTGTGATAGGTGCCAATCCTCCAAAGTATAGTCAATAATAGCCTCATCAGCCCCCCCCCTCCTTCTTACTCCACAAATCACTCTACTTCTCCTTTAACAATTCAAGAATATCTTATATACTATGTACTAGATATCTATCAGCATCCAATGCCCCCTCCCACCTCTGCTGAACTCTCCTTATCCAAAGGGCCCTCATGAGGAACTTAGAGGGCCTCTCCCCTTCCTCCAGTCCCTACCACCACAACTGTACTGCCAAACTCTGTACCTGTACCTCCTCCTCCTCCCTTACCACCAGTTGCAGCTCCTCTATCTCCTTCTATACCTGCAGCAATCTCCAGTCCTCCCCCTCCTTCAGGGCCAATAGTCCAGCCCTATCCTCCAGAAGCCGAGCCAGCCTAGCAGAAGCCTATACCACCCATTGCCTTCTCTGTCTGCCAGCTATCCTGCCAGCCTCTCCCCAGTAGACTCTAGTCTCCTCTTTCAGCCACCTCCACCTAACACCCATGGGGGTCTCCTCCTGTACCCATCTCTCCACCCTCTACTAAATGTCCACAGCCCATTTAACCCACAGCCCCTTATTGTCCAATAGAGAGGAATTTAGATGCCAATGTTCAGGCCTATCCTCACTCCTTCAAAAATATTCTTGCCCCAACAACCCCCAATAATCTGACTATGGACACCATTCAATCTCCAGTGATTTCCAGATATCTAATCTCCAGTAGTCTGTAGTCAAAACCCAGTTGATCCTAATCTCCAGACCCCTGGCCCAGTGTATATATACCTTCCTATCACTCCAAAGTCCCCTGCCAGCATCCACCAGTGCACTTAATCCCTCTACCTCTTCTCATACCTCCAGACTACCACTCCTACTCTCAGCCCCCCACCCTCCATCAGTTCTATCCACTAATATATCTCAAACCATATTAAAGTCTCTGCCAAGCATATCCACTCCAGCCTCTATAAGGGCCCCACTCTCCAGGAGGTCTCACATCCAGTCCACATACTTCCTCTGAATAGCAGGACAGTAGCAAGATCCCACTGTAACTGGCTCCCAATCTGCTCAAATCCACTCTCCCCAAACCAGCCTGTCTCTCCAGCTTCTCATCTCTTGTATCTCTCCTCTGCCTCTTCAAACCAGAATCTCCACCTTGCCTTTCTATACCACTTCTTCTCTCCATTCCTTAGTCTACTTCTGTCTGTCTAAATCATCCTTACATCTGATATCCTGCAAAAGAAAGAGATTGGCCTTCAGTCCCTTCAGTCAAGCAAAAATATTCTGATGCTGATATGAATTCTGTAACTCATTCACATTGAGAGAGAAAATGTTAGTTATACTATTTATAAGGAATATTATAGAGTTGAAAACACAATCTCTACTGCTCCATATTCCTTCCCTCTCTTGCCAAGTCTAGGTTGTATTCAGCAGACACTGCCTCCTCCTCAGCTTTCTTGGTTTCCAATCCCTCCAGTAGCTCAGCCATTTCCCCATTCTCCTTTTCCTCAAAATCCTCACAATACTCCAGGCAGGCCTCCTGCCAGAGCTGCAAACTATAATACTTTTCCCAGCAGTAAATGGCCTGCTCACTAGCAATAACCACCAGCTCAGCCTCCCTCTCCTTGTCTACCTCATACCCTTCCACCTCCAGGAAAACTACCAGTACCTCTGCCCTCAATACCTCTACTACTTTATCACTATACAAGATTCTTGCCCAGTGCTTATCACTCATCACTCTCAGGTCCACTTCTCCCAGTTCCTCCGCTATAAGATTATTCATCATCTGGCATATCTATAGTAGATTCCCCACTTCCTTCCCCCCAGAGGTTGCAGGCTATCCACTACTCAGTATCAAGATATCCTCTCCCACACTTACAGCCTCATTTTACCCCTCCTCTGGGATATCCACCAGTTCCTCCTCTCTAACTGCCACCACTTGTCTACCTTTTGCTACCTCAGAAATCCCAAAGTACACCCACTGGGCATTATGCATGGGCACATCCTCCACTGCTTGGCCCCTTGCAGCTGGTCCCTGCCTGATTAGAGGAGTAGGTGTAGGAGACTGCTCCCAGACTTTGAATGTATCATTCTCATATGGGTCCTTGCTCAGCACCTTCCTGGCCTCCTCCAGACCCACCTCCACATTCTCCCCTTGTTCCCCAGCCCAGATACTTGCCAAAGCTCTCTCAGCATCCTTGCTGCTATCAGCAGCCTTTATCTTCTTTGCCTCCAGACTTGCCAGCAACTCCCTCTGCCTTCTGCAACCTTGGGTCCTCTCCCACAGCCCCTTATCAATATGGACCCACTTCCCATTGATAATCTCCAAATGTGTTAACTTCACATATACCTTCCAAGACTTCACCCTCTACTCCACTGCACTACTCAGCTCCTCCAGCACCTCCAACAGGTCCTCTTACTCCTCCTCACTCTCCTTTACTCTTGTCATCTTGTACACAAAAGCTCTCCACATTATCACTGAAGACCAATCATGTACCTTGCCAGTAGCCTCCCTCCCTACCAGTCAAATCTAGACATCAACATCTCCTGTTTGGAAGGTAGTCCCTTCCCAGACCCTAAACCCTATATCAACCACCTCTCTGAATTCAGCCATGACCTCCTCAACTCTCCTCCTCATTTCCACAATAGTCACCATAGACACTTCCTTCACCAGGAGCTATACCATCCTGGGGTCCCATCTCAAGCACTGTACTATTGGGATACACATCTCTCCCACTATCAATCCAGCCTTCAGCACCTCCTCCAGCACCTCCTCAAAGCCTACCTCTACCCCTTCTAGGTCCTTCAAGAACTTAACAGAAGCTGTGCCTTCTACCTGCTTTGCAATCAGCCCCAGAACCATTTTTGCCATTACTGCCAAGTCCCTGAAGTACAGGGTGACTGTGAATTCTGAGATTGACTTCTTGAGTAATGGTGCTATCATTAGTTCTGTTATACTATCAGTCAAGTCACTAGGTCTCATGCCCATCCCACTGCTCAGTATACTATCAGCAGTCTCATCTGGATTTTTTTCCAGATTGCCCATCACACTCCCATCAGCAGTTACCCCCTCAGCTACTATACTACTGGCCCCACTACTCTGGCCTCCCAGAGGAGCTCTCCCTTGAAGCCTCTGCCCTGTAGCCTTCACTATCACCTTATCCCTCCTTAACCAACTCTTTAGCCCAGCTCTCTGCTGACCCCCTTTCACCTTCTCTACAAAGCTCACCCTTTCTGTCTCCTGACCTCCAGTACTGCCCTCTCCCCTACTATGTTCTCTCACCAGCAGGTCCCTCATACTTCCCCTCAAGCCGGGGCCCCTCTCTATATACTATCAGTCAAATGTACCAGGGCCACCCTGTCCAGTATATATCTCAGAATGCTTATTGGTCACTATGATACTAGTATCTTTTCTCTGAAAACAGTATTGAAAGTGTTGCCAGAAAGTTGTGTAATCTGAATGTTACTGGAGAAAGATGATGAGATATCATCTCAATAGTAGAGAATATAATGATAAGGGTTACCAGTACTCAGGTTGAGGCTAGGAGTCCTTCTTGTATAAGTCCTCATAGCTCTTCTGATATCTTGAAACATTTTTTTCTAGACTGAGAGGCCTTGGTAGTTTCTGGACCTTGAGGTTTAGTGAGCAGTAGGTATTTTGTTCATGGTAAGTCTTTTGAACTATTTCTGTAAACCTTGTTTAAGTTACTATTACTACAGTTTCTTGATCCTTTTTTTATATTTCTCAAGATATCTGTCTTATGGTTACAATGACTTATAGTTAGTCATTATTACTCATCTTGTAGCCTGAGTGAGTCATGCTATATGATCTTCTTATACTCTAATCTGGTGGCTTATAAGGAAAGACTGTCTTTTATAATAATGTCATCATTCTGAGATCATCATTATAACAGTTAGTTCCTACAATCTATGCTCTTAAAGTCTCTTCTCAGCTATTTTATATTTACTTTTTGAATGGTAAATTAGTATATTTACAACTGCTCTCTGTGTCTTAAGAACTATTTATAGAGAATATATCTTATTAAAATATGAAAATTACAAGCAAGGGGCTATACATTTTGAGCAGACTTAATTTATACAGATCAGACAGATCAAACATACCTCTGAATAATCAACTATGAAGAACATAACTACTGGATAGTGATTATGAAGTTTGCCATCTAGTCTGTATATAATAATATTACTATAAAATATATTTGTGATTAGCTATCAAATAAAATTTTTATCTAAATAATTTTATAATTACAAATATTATCTTTTCTCTATTGCAGATAGTCTATGAAGTATCCATGATATATATTTATGATATAGAACTGCTTTTGCTTTACAGAAGAAGTCTTTTTTAGTCTCTTTAAGAGTCTCTTCAATAATTAGAAAATATGCAATTATATACTGGGAATATATTTTATAAGTATATTCACTAAATATATTTAGAGATATTACTAATAAATATATATAGCAGATATATTTTAAAACATCTAAACAGATTATAATATGTTTGGTCAATCTCAAGTAATACTGAGATTACTATAAAATTAATTATTATTTTACCTATATTTGTCACTAAAAATCACTCTAATATATCTTAGAGAACTTTTATATACCATTCTCTATATAGTGTTTCTCTACTTTAAATTTCATATTGTTCTTAAATAAAGTATTTGACATCAGTTTGTACAGAATAGTAAGTAGATCTCAATAGAATAGTATATATTCACCAGTTTAAGTTTCAGATATATGAGTAATGTTAAAAATCTTACAATTAAAGAGCTAATTTGAAAAAGAAAATTACTGAATATTTATCAATTTAATAGGAATATTAACTGTTTAATTATATATTACTCTATTTTTGACTACTATATCTAAAGTTTTATCATCTCTCTTAAGTTTGTGAACTAGAGGGATCTATTTACTATTGAAATTCTTCTATCTATAAATATATTAAAAAGTTCATCTGCAATCTTTTGGGATATATTTCTACTTTAAAACAATAAATTTGTAAGCCAAATTTCTCTATTATTCTTTTAAGGATATAAAGAATTATTTGCATCAGTTATAAGTATCTATCTAAGTTTAGAAATAAATTTATTATATTATATAAGTACTTCCTTACTGTTGATAATCTGACCACTAGTTGGTTTATAGATAATATGATTCTTGCCTAACTTCAATATAGTAAGTAGACTTCTCTGATCTTGAATTTAATTATCATTCTCTCTGAACAATTATCTTTTCTCTTAAATTGAATTATCATTTTTACTAAATAATAGACTTTCTTATTTTTGAATTAAAGATAGACCATTATTATTGATATTATCTTGAATTATATATATATACTTAGTATGATTATTTAAAGTAGAAGAAGAAGGCTCAGCAGGAGCTGAGAGAGTGAACCCAGAGCTATGATTGAAATAGATAGAAAATATATAGAAAGATATATATAAGGGGAATAAATAAATAATATAACTGAAAATGTATCAGCTATTTATTACTATGCAAAAGTACAGTTCTTATATATAAAATATATATAATGACCCAAAAGGGAAGATGTACTACAACTTAGAGGTAACTGAATTAGGAACCATATAATAGTTGAAGATAAGCAAAAATAAAGAGAGAGTCAATCCTAGTTGTAGGATAAAAATTACAAATAAACATAAATAAATCAAATCAAAATCAAAATTAAAAAACATCTGTAGACCTCAGAGGAGTGAGTATGAGTGAGGAGTGAGGCTGAAAATAGAGCAAGCTACAGTGAGCTTAAGTAAAGTGAGAAGCTGAAGGCAGCAGAGAGGAGTAAAGTGAAGACTGAGACTCTAGAGTTAATGAGACCCCAGAGGGGGCAAGGATGTTTTTTAATCCTCTCTGGAAGAACCAGAGGTACCAGAAGATAATAAAAACACAAAATGAGAGTAATGGATAAGAGAAAAATAGAGGGAAGATATAATCTGATAATAAGAGAGCATCAAGAAAGAGATGAAAGTCTATGATATGAAAGAGAAGAGTACAGGACAGTGTCAGGATATTGTGTAACCCAGTGAGTATGATTATATAGTATAATAAGAATTAGGGGTGAGAAAGAAGAGAGGGTATAGAGTGAGTAGGAGAGGAGAGAGGAAAGTGAGGGGGGTAAAGAAGAGAGAGAAGAGAAGAGTGAATAATAGACCATTCAATAGAAGTAAGTAGATCATGAATGATAGAAATAGAGTAAGTATAGCAATAGATCAAAAAATTGCCAAGAACCCAAACAGCAGACACCTAGTCAGAATGATGAGAGCAGCAGAGTATAAGATGACAAACCTCACTATAAATATATTTAAGAAGAATATAATAAGGATGATTAAAACAGAAGTTAGTGAACTGTTAAGAATGAGAGAAATGAGAATAGACAATAGTTTAAAAAGAAGAAAGAGAAATAGAGAGGTCCAAAAAGGAAATACTAGTCATACTATACACCTATATAATAGAATGATGGGGAGGGTAGATATCATAAAACACACTAGGAATATCAGTGCCAGCAATAGCAAAGACAATAAAGTTATCAATATATCAGTAAAAGAAGATATCCTTAGCCTGGAATGTAATGGAAAGAGGTGAAGAAGGATTATATATTGTATAAAGTTCATGGGCTAGATTAATAAGGTTGACAAGAGTAGAGGCATAATTAATTTCCATAGTAATATCAGAAATCTGACAAAAGAAGCCAAGAACTGACTCAAAATAGTTAGAGTAGTAGACAAGAAGCATAAGCTCAATGATAGAAGCTAGTAAAACTAGAGAGTCTAAAGAAAAAACAATAGAATCCAAGAAGTAAAGATAATCATCAATCTTATTAAAATGAATAGCAGTGTAGAAAGAGAAGAAATCACTAGAGACTAAATAGAAAAAATGGTGAATAGGTATAATGATAGAATAAAGGAGAGTGAGCTCCTGAGTATCATGAAGAATAGTATACTCAGGCCCAAGATAGTATTGAAGAAGTACTATTCAAGAGAGGAAGAAGTAGAATAATTACTTTGAGATCTTGGTAGTAGGTGAACTAAAAGCAGCTATAATGGAATACCAAGCCAAGATAGGCTTGTGAACCTTAGGAAGAGTATAGAAAACTGGAAGATGAACATCTAGTAAGAATAAAGAGTCCTAGAAGAAGTTAAAAATAGAGTTCATGAACAGAGAGTCTGAAAGTAATCTGGTAAAAGCTAGAGAAATCTGAAGAGTAGTGAGAATCTCATCCAATCCAAGGATACTAGGCTTGTAAGCTATGGCTTGAAAGAGAGCAGAAAGACCATCAAGGTAGAGTAACTTAAGAATAAGTACAAACTCTTAATTCTTATCAGTAATTGTGAGCAAATACAAAGACAATTGCTTGATCAATTTAAGTATAGTATATATAGCATGGTCCAAAACCAAGCAAGAGTAAGTATATCCAGGAATAGACAGTAAGCAAGTTATGTCAAGAAATATGCAGTATGAAGAGATATTAGGAGAGGAGACCTAATCACTGGGGACATAATAGTGAGGGGGCATCTCACTACAATCTTTAAAGAAGATAGCAAGGTCAAGAGCATGATGAAACCATGTAAGACAAGCCAGATCAGTAAAAGAGAATTGGGAGAGAGTCATAGGAAAAACAAAATGAGAACCTAAAGATAAGGTAAAGACTTGAAGAGAAGAAAGAGAGCAGTTATGTAGTCAAAGAAAAAAGAGAAGACAAAAGTACTCCAGAAGAAGAATAAACCTGAAAATTTGGAACAAGCAACTGGAAAAGATGAAGGGAGAACAGTATGAGGAATCACTCAGAGCACACCAGAAGCAATAACAGAATCTGAGATGAGATAGGGATACTAGGGGAGAACCATATTAGGGGAAAGTTTAAGAGTAAGAGGCCTTCCTCTTCCTTCTGACTTTTTTTAAAGATGACAAGCCCAATAAGTGAGAGCACACTCTGTCAGAGTGTCAGATCTTGTGGCCACAGATCTTTGTATAGCTCTTGTATTTGGGAATATGGGTGGAGGAGGAGGAGAAGGGACTGGTAGAGAAGATAGAGAGAGAGTAAGCAGTAGAAGGAGCTGCAGAATAAGAGACACTACTATATAGGCAAACTGACTTGGCTGGATGCCAGTAGGTATGGTAGAGGTGACTAGAGCAGATAGTGCATGGCCAAGCCCCAGCAGAGTGAGTGCCCAGGGTACAGCTGCATTTGGAGACAGAGGGGACTAAGATGGAGACCTTGATAGGAGAGGGCAACTGAGAAGAAGCTGACAAAGCTTTGTTCAGCTTAGTAGAAATCTTGGTGGGGGTCTTGGTGGTGGCAATAGTAAAGGAACATACTTCAATATAGGCAGTAGTACAAGCCTCAGTATAAATAGCCTTGGAGACCAAGACCTTGAGAGAGGTAGGAGAGAGTAGTGGTGATAGCACAGGTAGCAGTGGCAGCAAATAACATTTCCTGCTCATAAAGATGAGTGACAAAAGAGGTACCAGCAAGGAGGAAGTAATAGATAGTATCAATATTAGTGATAGCAGAGGGAATATCATAAATAGTAAAGTTACAGAAAGGAATAGCATCTAGTAGGCAAGAAGAGGCAAGGGCCACAAAAGAGATACACATATATTAGAAGGAGGTAGAAGCAGTAGTAGCAGCTATAGTGGTAGCATCAGCAGTGGCAACCTTGACAGCAATAGAGGTGGTACAAATTTTCTCAAAGAGGACTTGGTAGCAGGCCTTGGAGAGGACAGAGAATCAGACAGCAGGTAGAGCAACAGTATTGATATCCTGGTAGAGATGAGCCTTCTTGGCAGAGAGGGCAAAAACTGACCAGAATTGGGAGAGGAGTGAATAATCAGAAGGATGAAGGTCTAGAGAGAGGGAGAGAATGGCAGACAAGATATAGGTCTTGAATGAGATGGTGGTAGAGATGAAAGCAGGAGGAGGAGAAAGAGAAGGAATCTTGTTCATAATCTCATCAATAGAGATAGAGGCCCCAAGGGCAGGTGAAATAGCAGTGAAAGAAGAAAGCCCAGTAGGAGCCAAGAGAGTGAACTCAGAGCTATGATTGAAGTAGATAGAAGATATATAGAAAGGCATATATAAGGGAGACAAATAAAGAATATAACTGAAAATGTATCAGCTATTTATTACTATACAAAAGTATAGTTCTTATATATAAAATATAATGATCTAAAAGAGAAAATACACCACAACTTAGGAGTAATCAAATTAGGAACCACATGATAGTCAGAGATAAGCAGAGATAAAGAGGGAGTTAATTCCAGTTGCAGGATAAAAATCACAAATAAATACAAACAAAACAAATCTAAATCAAGATTAAAAAATATCTGTAGACCTCAGAGAGGTGAGCATGAGTGAGGGGTGAGGTCAAAAACAGAGTGAGCCACAGCAAGCTTAAGCAAAGTGAGGGGCCAAAGGCAATGACCCTGGAGTGAACACAAGACCTTAGAGGAGATAAGGATGTTTTTTAATCTCAATTTAGATTTGTTTTATTTGTATTTATTTGTAATTTTTATAATATAACTGGGATTGGCTCTCTCTTTATCTCTACTTATCTTTGACTATCATGTGGTTCCTAATTCAGTTACCCCTAAGTTGTAGCACATCTTCTCTTTTGAGTCATTATATTTTATATATAAGGACTGCACTTTTGCATAGCAATAAATGGCTGATGCATTTTCAGTTACATTCTTTATTTGTTTTCTTTATATATGCCTTTTTATATATCTTCTATCTACTTTGATTATGGCTCTGGATTTACTCTCTCAACTCCTGCTGGGCCTTCTTCTTCTACTCCAGTTCATTTATTTGGGTTGCTCAAACTTAAAATATGTGTGGAATTCAAGATTAACTTACAAACTATAGATAAATTCATAAATAATAGTAGTATAATATTAAAGTTGCTAAAATTTTAATAAACTAGAAATTCAAAGATAAATTTATCATTCTGATATCATATAAGTATATTATATATATTGTAGATATATCAAGTCAATTCTAAGACAGATTTGTACTTTAGGTTATAATATAAGTAAGAAAGCTTCATATTGGTATTAGGTTTAAAGTAAGGAAGAATTTGAAGAATAATATAAATTTTAACAGTAAGTTCACAATCATGAAACATGCTAGCCTAGAATAGAATTCTTTAAATTTTTTATCTAATTGGCTTTGTACTTTTGCTCTTAATGTACTTGCTTTGTATACTTACTTAATATATACTTGTTTAATATACTTATATTTTATCATATTAACTAAATATAAGTAAGTAAGCTTTATATTTACTTATTAGACTTTCTGATAATATCTACATATGAATATCTATTATGAATATTGTAGATATAAAAAGAGATCTTTACCTAAAAGAATCATACTTTTTTACTCCTCTTTATCACAATCTCTTCATATCTAAAGATAATAGATTACATTCTAAGATGAACAAAATATGTTTCAGTATGAACAATAAGTGCCAAGTTGTGAACAATATACACCAAGCTGTAAACAAATTATGTCAGTTCTGTAAAACCAAGGAGCAGTAGACCATGGATAGACTGCAGATCACAAAGGTATACAAAACTAAAGAGCAGACCATAGACAGACTACACTAGATCATGAAGATGCATGAAACCAAGAAGCAGACCACATCATACCTAGATAAGATCAATATCTGTAAGTTTATAACTTCTAACTTCAATAAGAAGGTAGTTAAATAGCAAAATACTATGTAAGATTAAGGTGAAGGCAGAGTTAATAAATAAGACAGAGATGGTAAATAAGATAGAGATAATGAATAACCTGAGCTTATAATTCTAGACAATAAGGTATTTCTATATAGTAAGGTACTTTTGGACAATAAGGTATTTCTGGATAATGAGATGCTTCCAGATAATAAGATGCTACTAGATAATAAGATGCTTTTAGATGACAAGATGCTTCTGAATGACAAAGTGCTTCTGAATAATAATGTGGATACTTGTTTGGTCAGATATGTAGAATAGATGGTTAAGTAAGATAGGAAAAGAAATGAGTAAGTTGTTTTTAGAAATATGTTTGTAAATTATAGTTTATATATTATAGCTTATTTATAAATATAAATTGAATTTTTATATCATAATTTAGCAGATCCATGAGCATCAGCAACCTTTGCTGGAAATACAAGATTAATGAAATAATCTGGAAGCTTACAGTAGATATACTTCTTCATCATCTTTTTCTTAAAGATCTTTTCCTAAAGTATAATAGTAATCTGAAAACAGATGTTATTGTTAAAATTTTGAAAGATATAGGCTTAAAGGCCAATAATAGTAATAGTTCAATTTATACTACAGTGAGTATTTTATTTATATTTTATTTATATATTTATTTGGTAGTTTACAAACTTATCCATTTTTATTTTTATTAAAAAAAATAGCTATACTATTAAATTATGGTCTGCTATTTCTATATTCATGAAGTTTTTGACAAAAGGTTCAATGAAATATTCTTTGATATAGACTAGCCAAGATCTATAGCTCCAAAAGATCTTACTTATACTCACTAATAGGAAGTTCAGTAAGTCATTCTATAGCAACCATATAAAGTAACTGCTCTATTTTATATTCTTTAAACTAAAATCTCAGTTTGTAAATATGTTTCAAAATGACAAATATATTAACTATTATATAGTTACTATTATTTGTATATTTGTAAGTATATTTTCAATATATGCCTCTTTCTTTACTACCTTACCAGTTACAATAGTTTGATAGGCAACCTTCTGAGTCTACTTTCCTTAATTAATACCTCCTCTATCTTAGGTTGGTTTACTGTACCTATTGCAGAGTAGTAGAAGGGAGACAATGGTAATAAGTTGCCCCTTTATTAGTATCAGATTAGTATCTTCTCTACTTTTTTATAGTTTCTAATATCTTCAGCTTTATCTGAGGTATACTTATTTTGGTATAATGTCTTATTCCTTTTGCTATTGCCAACAAGGTGTTATCTTAATATATTATAGATTATATAGAAATTTAGCCAACCTTGGGCATCAAGAGCCCAGTATAGATTACCTACAGGTCTTCAGTATCTGTAGTAGAGTTCTCTGACTTTGGCAAGCTTTCTGGCAAGTATAGTTCTGATATAGGTGACTGTTTTTTAGGTATTATTGAGATGGAAGAGGAGATGGCCATTACAGATAAGAGGAAAAATATTAATAGTGAACCAGTAGAGTATCAGACTGGGAGTAGTCATCAGAGCTGGAGTAGGTACTGCTTTGGTGGGGCCTTTTGATTGGTGTGGAGTGGTTAGGTAGTAGATATCACTCATAGCTTCTTTTGGTGATTTATGGGGTTAGGCCCTAGTTATTGAGAGGGGTCAGAAGGCCCAAGACTACCTATTTCGGATATCTTAGCTATACTCAACTAGAACTAGAAGCTAATATAGTAATGTGATCAAGACCTATAGGCTTGAGTAGTGGAGTATTGAGGATCTTCTCCTATCTTATATATAAGTTCTTTACTTATCTCTTCTGGGAGAATCAGGTCCTATCCACTATGATATACTTTGATGAGAGTTTTTTCTTTACCTATCATTCTCCTTAGAATAGTAGGAGCTATTCTATTCAGCTCAAACATAACCTTATATATATGTTGGAGTTTCAGGCATATGCTTTGGTCATTAGTATAAGACTGAGTTCTCTTTAGTGATAGAGAGAGTATAGTATATAGAATGAGGTATGGACCACTATAGATCCTGCTATATTTAGTATGGTTGAGTCACTGGACAATAGCTAGCCTAGGTTTAATAGAAGGATAGTGCTTGATGGGTGGTGAGAGAGGGTTTTGGCCTACATAGTCTAGGTTCTCTTTCAATAAAAATCTGCAGGACTCTGAGTTTGTAAAAAAAAAAAAAAAAAAAAAAAAAAA
>RBNI01001682.1:0-21338 GCA_003990745.1 Jimgerdemannia flammicorona | reverse complement strand
GCCTCCAAGCTCTGAGGTTGAGGTGTGGCCATCTGGCTCCAGTAGAAGGGTCTTGGAGGTAATTAATTCCCCTTCTTCCTGTAGGGTCTAGGGCTTCCATGAAGTTGGCAGCATCTTCTGCCCATCCTTGGCAGGTAGCATGTCTGATAAGGGCTAGGATATCTTCTCCCAAATCATAGATCTTGAGGATTCTTCTTCCTGTCTTCTTGGTCTAGCTTTTTCGAATCTGGCTCCTTCAGATCTGGCTTTGGTCATCTCCTTTATTCAAAGTATGCACTGCAACATCATGACTGAGGTGAATCTTCTGATGTCTGCAGTCTCGGCAGTCAGGGTGTCTCGCATGGTTGCAATATCCCATTGCTCGAAAATGATATTCCTGGTTATTTATCTCTTGTTGTCTTGGAAATCGATACCCATCTTGATCATAAGTTGGGGGAAGGGTAGACAAGGGGTATATTTCTGTTCGAGTGAAGATACCTTGTCCCCTAAATCGACTTTGTAGCCTTGTGGTGACTTCTTGAAAGGTGGTAGACTGTGCAAGAGTAGTTGGGGGTTCTGGTCTCTGGGGTCTCTGTCTTTCTTGTTGGTCCAACAAATGACACTATTAGCAGTAGTCTCAGGGAGAGTGGAAGATCATTTGGTAGGGACATCTTCCTAGCTGAAAAGCTTTCTCTTGGTGGGTTTCTTTCTTGGGAACAATGGTGATTGTACTGGGTCCTTCTTCTATGTTCCAGGGATCATTGTCTTCAGGTGGTATCCAGCGAGGGTCATCTCAGGGAATGAGTTCAGGGACCTCTTCTTCATTGGGTGCCTCTTGTTCAGGGACTTCTTGGTCAGAAGTTTCTTCTTCCTCAGATGATTCTTGATCCCAAATCGCTTGTACTTCTGCAGCTTCGGTTGCAGGTGTTTCTGGAACATGTCTGCATTTCTTCTTCTTTCTTCTGCACTCTGGGCAGGCTGTGCCAGGCGATTTCCTTGTTCCCCTAATCTTGGAGGAGTGCTCGGGACACCTGTGTCTCTTGAGACATATAGGGCATCCTTTGATTTCTCCTGCAATGGCTCCAATGGTGATAGGGATGGTATTCTTGGCCCATACATTGTCTTCTGGTCTGTCATCCACCAGGTTAATTCGGGGATTGAGTCTGGGATCATTTCTATCTTTGGATTCTTCTTCCTCTTCTGTTGTAGACTCCTCACTATTGGCATATTCTTCTTGAATAGTGACCTTCTTCTTCTTCTTCGATTGTTCATAGCTAGTCACCTTAACTCCATACTTCTTTCCTCAATAGTCAAACTTGAGTACTTGTTGGCCAATATCAACAACTGCATTCATTTCCTTCATCCAGTTGGTGCCAAGAATCATGTCATAGGTGACAGCTTCTGTGACAACAGCTTTGGGAATGGAGAACTGAATGTGTCCCAGGGAAATGGTGATGTTTCATACTTCTCCAAGGGGTTGAGTTCGGGCTCCATCTGCTACTATGATGTTGAGGTTGGATGGTCCATCAATGGGCTATTGGAGGGTATCCAAGAATCGTTTGGCAATGACACAGACAGCTGCTCCCGTATCTATAAGGATTTTTGCTTTTTGTCCTCCAATATCTCCATGTAAATAGGTGCTGACATGTCTTTTGGCTGCTTGGACAGGGATGAGAGCTGGTTCTTGCTGTGGGATTGGAACTCGGCCAGTGCTAGACCTGGTGGTTCTCAGTAATTTGTTTCGAACTCCAGCTGGTGTCAGTTGTAGGAACTGCAGGAGAGGGACTTCCATCTTGGCCTCTTGAATCTTCTGCCAGGCTTCATTGTAGATTTCTCTGGGCATGGTCTTTGGATAATACTTTTTCTTGGGCTTCAGGGGTATAGGTTCCTGTTCTTCTTGTTCCATTTCTTCATCTTCTGGTGGCAGCTCATTTGTTTCTGGCACAAATGGTGAGGGAGTTTGGGGAGGTGTTTCTATCTGTTCCTCCTCATGCTCTTCATCTTCTTCCTGGATCATTCTTCTGCTGACATTTCTGGATGGCCTTCCTACAGGTCTCTTCCTTTTTTCTGCTGGGTAGACTGTTTTTTGGGTGCTAACCTTAGTGGGGTATAAGTCTAAATTACTGTAGTCTTCACTGTTACTTGCTTCCTCGAAATCTTCAACAGGATGGGCTTCAGTCTTCTTGTACTGAGTGTCATTCCTTTGGTTTGGTGGTTCTGAGTCCCTTCATCACTTCTTTTGTTGTCACATTCAGTAGCATAGTGTCCAAATTGTCCACAGTGGAAGTATTGGACTTGGGCTCTGTCTCGGGCAGGGTACCTTCTTGCTTCTTGCTGGTAATTCCTGTTATCTCTTAGTGGATAACCTTGGCTCCTCTGTGGTGGGTATGCTCTGTTGTCCTGGTAATTCCGATTTTCGCATGTGGTGAGTTTTTCAATCTGTCCAACCAATTAGTCCAACTTGGAGCTAAGGTCTTGGATTTCGCTTCTGTCCTTCTTTCCTTCTTTGGCTGGCCTTCTTTCTTCAGATCTTTCTTGTCCTTGAAGGAGTCCTTGCAGGGCTTTGACCAGGATGTCTTCCTTCTCTTCTTTTCTGTCATGATCACTTCAGGTAGTTCCTTGTCTGACCTTGGGCTGCATCTACTTGTTCTTCAGACATTCTGATATCTAAGGTGCGGACATGCTGAGCAATATTTGGGGGAATTC
Source organism: Jimgerdemannia flammicorona (assembly GCA_003990745.1). NCBI lineage: Eukaryota > Fungi > Mucoromycota > Endogonomycetes > Endogonales > Endogonaceae > Jimgerdemannia > Jimgerdemannia flammicorona. Next base: position 18,653 of record RBNI01001682.1, on the reverse strand, counting down.
CATTCATGAAGGTCATTGGACCTATGATGTCTTGGTTGGTGGCATTGAACCTGGCAGAATGCATTCTCTTCTGGATTCTTGTGAAGAAGGCTCTGGGTGATTCTCCAAGATTCATCTTCATCCCCATGATAGATTCCTGAGCCTTGTGGCAGGTTTCATTTCCTGCATACTTTTCAATGAGCCAATGGACCATGGCCTCATATTCTAGCTCGTCAGACATTGCTGCTTGTATCTGTCTTGCTAGTTCTGAATCTCTGTTGTTTGCTGTTCGATGGAAAATTCCTCTGGCTGGTTCTCTGAGCTGGGCTTTGTAGATAGTGATTTTTCTTTCATCTGAGAGGTTTCTCAAGGCTGTAATTCCTTTAATTCCATCAAGGAATTCTCTGGGGTCTTCCTCTGGGTATCCTGCAAACATTGGCAATGAAGTGGCCATTTCTTCATCACTTTCTTCTGATTCTGGTTCAGGTTCAGATTCGGATTCTGATTCACTTTCTGAGCTTTCACTAGAGATGGAGGTGCTTGGGTATCCTGAGGATAGTGTTCTGGTCCTTGGGCGGGGTGGAATAGGCCTAGGTAATCTTGTAGGGGCTACTTCTAGTTCTGCAAGGGGTTGTGGCAGGGGTTCTATTGGTGAGATTGGTGGGGCTGGGGAGGGTTGTCTGGCTGTAAAGTGTTGGGTTCGTGTAATAAGATCTTCTAGTTCTTGTGCAAGTTCTCCAAAATCTCTAGCAGGGCTGTCTGTATTGTCTGGTTGATCTGGTTGGGGATTTCAGGCTGTACTGCCTTCTGGTTCTGGTTGGGATCCTTCTGATGCTGGGTAATTGGTGAGTCTTGAAATAATTACTTCTCTTCCTGTCCAGATGCTGGTGATAACTGGTTCTCCTGTAGTAGCAGAAGTTGGTGTTGGGTCAAATTTATCCAGTTTGACTGTGGGTTCTTGTGAGCTGAAAAGTCATGTTGATTTTGAAATCTTCCCAGTTGAGCCCCCTAATGTAATGTGCCCGGCTCAATGGAGACAAATTACAAGGTTGGGGGTTGATGTAGTTTGGCTTGAGCCCCCAGTTACTTTATCAAAAAGCAACAAAATGTTCTTAGATTCCTGAGGTCCTTGTTGGTGTTTAGTAGTATAATAGTCAAAGCTGGATGTCTGCAAGCAATTTGTATGTCAATTTCCTAATTGGGATGGTTCTCTGGGTGTAGCGGCGATTTGTGTGTGAATAGGTTTCCTTCTTGGGTCAACTGGGAATGCCACAATTTGTGTAGCACAATGGTTCTCCTTCTTGAGTGATGGGCGATCTCTGTGTAGCACGACGGGTTCCTTATGTGTAACGATCTGGCAATTTGGTGGTTTCCTTATGCGATTTCTGTGTGACGATCTTGTTTCTAAAAATATGTGATCTCAGCATGACGATCTTTGGCGAACTTCTCGGTTTAGATGCAGATTTACTGGGAATAGAGGATGGCACGGATTCTTCCTGAATCGGCAGCTTACTGGGAATAATACTGGCAGCGGATTCTTCCTGAATTGGGCTCACTGGGAACAAACTAATAACTCAGATGTCATGAATTTGGCTTCAACTGGGAATACTACTTGGATGATGCAGATTCTTCCTGAATCAGTGGGCTTCTGGGAAATAACTTGGATTCTTGGTAAGTTACATCAAAGACTGGCTTCGTTTGTGTGAACGGATCACTGCAAAGTTGTGTCAAGAGACTGGCTTGTGGCAAGAATAGGCAGGCTCTCTGGGAATGTGGCAGAAGGGCACAAGTCTTCAGGCTTATCTGGCAAGTGAACCAAAACATAGCAGACTTCTCTTGAAAACAGACTTGTTCTTTGTATCGGAAAGTGGACTGGAGTGGGAAAGGGGCAAAGCTCACAATCTCCTAGTAGTGGCTCTAGAGCAGGCATTTCTCCTAAGTATTGCTATCCAATTCCTTTAGGATCAAGTGGCTTTTGGTAGGCGTATCTCTTGAAGTGTAGTAGGCAGACTTGTCTTTTGCTTTGTATTTCGGAACTGAGGTTTATTCACTTCTGTCTCTGGGGTAATTTATACAAGTTGGTTGCTATCCAGTTACTATGTGGCTAACTATAGATTTGCTATCTATAGCAAGTTGTGCTGGTCCAGCACAAGTGTGCAGGTCTGGCACAGGTGTACAGGTCCTGCACAGATATATCTTATCTGGTAGTCTGGCTATTTATACAGTTTCTGTAGCAATGGTTGCTAGTTACTATACTGGGTGTTCATGTCCTCTGGCTAAGGTATAATTCAGGTGGTATGTCACAGTATCTATAAACTATATGAGTAATTAAACAATTTCTACCTTAGAGAATTCTCAAAATTATTTAAAAATTTCTTATCTAGTGTAACATGCCAGGCTCAATGGAGGCAAATTACAAGGTTAGGGGTCGATGTAGTTTGGCTTGAGTCTCCAGTTACTTTGTCAAAAAGCAACAAAATGTTCTAAGATTCCTGAGGTCCTTGGTGTTTAGTGGTATAATAGTTAAAGCTGGATATCTGCAAGTGATTTGTGTATTGATTTCCTAATTGGGACAGTTCTCTGAGTGTAGTGGCGATTTGGGTGTGTGTGTGAATGGGTTTCCTTCTTGGGTTAACTGGGAATGGCAGAATTTGTATATAGCATGAGTGGTTTCCTTCTTGAGTAGGGGGTGATTTCTATATAGCACAATGATCTCTGTATGTAATGGTCTGGCAATTTAGCAGTTCTCCTTATACGATTTCTGCATGGCATTCTTGTGTAGCATGAGTGGGTTCCTTATGTAGGATGTTCTTGGTGATATACCTTATGCGGATTTGGCAGATAAATCAATTTAGCTTTCTGGGAATGATGCAGTGTGGATTCTCTGAATCGGGCTCACTGGGAACAAACTAATAACTTGGATGTCATGGGTTTTCTGGGAATGCAGATAACTTGAAAATGGTGGATGATGCTGATTCTCCTGAATCAGCAGGCTTCTAGAAAAAGGTGGCTTCAACTGGGAATAACTCAGATGGCATGAGTTCTTCTGGATTGGGCTCTTCTGAGAATATGAACAACTGGTGGTGTCTTTTGGGAAAGGGTCTCTTGGCAAAGTTATGTCAAAGACTGGCTTCATTTATGTGGGGTTACATCATAGACTGGCTCCACTGCGAAGTTATGTCAGTAATTGGCTTGAGCAAGGTGGCTTTCTGGGGAAGGTGGAGAATAACTTGGAAACAGCAGATGACATAGATTCTCCTGAATTGGCAGGCTTCGCAAATGGCAGCAAAGTTCTTTCTTGAACTTGGGCACCAAACTCGGGTTCTTCAGGCTTATCTGGCAAGTGTACCAAAAATGAACTCATTCTTTGTATCAGAAAGTAGACTGGAGTGGAAAAAGGAGACCAATGCTCACAATCTCCTAACAGTGGCTGTAGAGTTCCTCTTGAAGTGTGGTAGGCAGACTTGTCTTTTGCTTTTGGATTCAATTTCAGACTGAGGTTTATTCACTCTTGTCTCTGGGGTAATTTATACATTGTGGTTGCTATCTGGTTTCTATCTGACTAACTATAGACTTGCTATCTACGGTATGTTTGGGTGGACAGTCACTGTCCAGCAGACAGTCACTATCCAGGGGACAGCCACTGTTCACATTATTCTCTTCTTTGGCTATCTGGTTATTTACACATTTTTCCACAGCAATAGTTGCTGGTTACTATGCTGAACTAATGTTCATGTCACCTGGTTGAGTTTCGAGATTGCTATGTTTTGTGGTTTGTCACATTAGCCCCCACTAAAGGGTAGTCTGTCTCGGACTATCCTTTAGTCATCATTCCAATAAGCATAGGTATCTTCTGCATCTATGCCTGTTCCATTATCTTCATTGTCTGTACTGGGGTCACTCTATTCTAACTCTGGATCTTCCTCTTGTTCTTCAGGAAACAGAAAGTCTACTTGTTGGAGAATACTCTGAAAGATAGTCTCAATCATCTGATGGATATCATTGAGATAGAAGTGAGACTGCACCAGGGCTCCAACATTTCGTTTGTATAGGGTGTAGATTCATTTGCCAGTTCTTGCTTCTTGGTGGCTTATCCCAGCTGGTTCTCTAATATATGGCTGTTCTTCAAGCAATTGTCCAATATTGTAGAAGGCCTGTAGATGGTAGATCTGTAGCAATCTTTGGGTGATAGCAAGGTTCTCTTGATGCTTCTGGATCAATTGTATTGGAGTTCCTTCAAGTTGGCAGAACTGAGATAAGAGAACAGGTAGGGCCTAAAAGGAGCTGAGGACCAATGTCTGGAGGCACTGATCAATCCTTTGGCTCATGGTGTGGAGGGAAGATATGGTTTGAGGTGATTGATGTATACTGGTGTTCTCAGGGTTTGTATATCCATACTTCTTAAATAGATGCTAGTTTCTCTGATATTGTGTACAAGATAAGATCCTTCCCATTTGGGTTCCAGTTTGATAGCAAAATTCATTTCAATCATACTTCTCCAAACTAGTACTTGATCTCCAATCTTGATCTCCTGATCCTTCTGTTTTTGGTTATAATACTTCTTTTGTCTTTCTTGGGCTTTGATAATCTGTCCTCGGGCTTGATTATATAACTGTTCTGCCTTCTTGAGGAGATCTCCAAGATTCTCATGGTCAGTAGTTCTGGTTTTCTTAGCAAACATCATTTCAAATGGCTTTTGTTTGGTAGAGATAGCAGGGGTGTTCTGAATTTCCCATAGGATCTCAGGTAAGCAGAGGTCCCAATTAGTAGGATTAACTCAGGCAAGTCCTTTCTTGATGGTCTGGTTCATTCTCTCTATCATGCCATTGGTCTGGGAGTAGTATTATGTGGTTCTTTTGAGATAGATCTTGTGAATTCGAGTATAACTTGTGATTATGTTGTTGATGAATTCTGTGCCTCAGTCAGAGATGAGTTTGTCTGGAGGTCCATATCTGAGTGTGAGTCCATGGAGGAGGCCTATAATAGTTAAGACATCTGTGATTTCCATTGAGAATGCCTTGGGCCACTTGGTCAGATGTTCTACAAATACAAGGATGTATTTGTTTCTTCTCAGTATAACTGGTAGAGGTCCAATTACATCTACTCCCCATCTCTGAAAGATGTGAGTGGGTGGGGGGATCAGCTGTAAAGAGGCTTGATAGTTCTTCTTTCCTTGATACTTCTGGCAAGTGTCACATTTCTGGATGATGTCTCAGACTTGAGTTCTGAGGTGAGGCCAGTGTTGATACATTTTTAAATCTTGTCTTCTGTGCTTATCTGTCCTTAATGGGCTTTCTGATATATTTTTCGGATGAGATCTTCTTGTGCCTTGATGGTCTGAGGAGCTTCCTTTAGGGTGTAGTTCCTTGGGACACCCTTCTTCTGGTTCATTAGGGCTGGTGGGAAAGTATATCAACATTGTTGTGAGCTTTCCCTGCTTTGTGGATGATGGTGATTTTGTAATCCTGAAGGATAAGGATCCAGCAGGCTAGGATTCCAGTGGGTTCCTTGCAGTTGAATAACTATTTGAGGGCTGCATGGCCTGTGATCATGGTGAATCTTTTTCCAATGAGGTAATGCTTGAACAGTGTGACAGCCCATATAACTGTGAGGCATTCCAGTTTGGTGCTACTATAGTTCATCTGCTGCTAGTTGGTAGCTCTGCTTGCATAAGCTATCACATGGTACTGTTGGTTGGGTCCTTCTTGGGCTAGAACTACTCCCAGACCATCTTTAGAAGCATCTGTATACAAGATGAATGGCTTCTATAGATTGGGGTGCACAAGGATTGGTGCTGTAGTCATACAGTTCTTGAGTTCCTTGAAGGCTTTTTCTTGTGATTCTGTACATTTGAATGGTACTCCTTTCTTGAGAAGGATTCGGATTGGGGTGGCAATTTCAGCAAAGTTCTTGATAAACCTTCTGTAGTAGGATACTAGCATCAGAAATGATAGTATCTCCTTCAGGGTCTTGAGTACTGGCCAATTGTTGATCTTCTCAGTTTTCTTTGCGTCTGCATGGATTCCTTCTTTTGAGACTATGAATCCAAGGAATTCGAGTTTCTGTTTCCCAAAGTAGCATTTCTTTGCATTTAGTCTCAAGTGGTTTTTGCAGGTGAGCTTGAAGAATTCCTCTAGGTAGTGCAGGTGTTCTTCGAAATTTGCTGAATAGATATTGGAATCATCCACATATACAATCAGGCAGTGGTGAATCAAAGGGGCATAGACTGAATTCATCATCCTCTGGAAGGTGGGGGGTGCATTGCAAAGTCCAAAGGGTATTCAGAGGTATTCAAACAGTTTTTCTAAGGCAAGGAAGGCTGTCTTTTGAATGTCCTTAGGGTCCATGGGGATCTCATGGAATTCTGCAAAGTGGTCCATACTGCTGAAGTATCTGGCATCTTGTAACTGATCCAAAAGGTCATCGATTCTGGGCAAAGGATAGGCATCCTTTTTGGTGACTGAATTGAGTTTTCTGTAATCCACACAGTGTCTCCATCCTCCTTTCTTTGGTACAATAAGTATAGGACTGGCCCAGGGGCTGGTAGATGGTCGGATAACTCCATTGTTTAAGAGTTCTTGAATATGCTCCTTTTTGAATGTTTTCAAGTGATGGGGTATTCTATAGGGTTTCTGCCAGATGGGTGTTGCATTTCCTGTATTTATGCTGTGGTGGTATAATGGATTGTATGGCAGGTTGCCATAATCAGTGGTGAAGATATCTTGATATTTGTTGAGTAATTCTACTAGTTGTTGCTGTTGTTGAGGTGTCAATTCTTCTCCTATGTTGGTGGAAGGCTTCACTGTCTCCTGGGTCGCAGAGGGGCCTTTCCTTTCTTATGGAACCTTTTGCCATTTCCCAATAGGTTTAGTTCATAAACTTCCCTATGAGTTCGGTTGAGAAAAGGCACCAGATTTACTATGATGGTTCCTTTCAGCAAGATGATGGTCTCCCAACTTTGGTTGGTTCCTCAGGAGTGTACTGGATTTATCTTGTCAGAGAATGTATGGCCCTCTATATCCAGGTGTGAGATATCTTCCTTGGGTTCAAAGAAGAGGTTTTCTGGGGTCAGGTGGTGTGAATATTTCGAAGGTAGTTTGTTCTCTGGGCTCCAGGATGAGATTCTTGTGTAGTCTGACTGATTGCTGGTACACTTGCTGGGGGACATTCCTCTTGAGGTAGTTGACTTGAAGGAGATGTACCTCCTTTCTGTCAGAACTTCCAAATCCCTTAGCTTGTCTTGTTCCTTCAGTTAGTTCAGAGACTTCCTGTAACTGTGGGGTCTTGATCTTCATGAAGACTGCTTGGGCAATCTTCTGTCCTCTAATGATTCGGTGCCATTCTGCACTGCTGTTGTATAGGATAACCTTGATTTCGCCTGTATATCCAGGGTCAATGGTTCCTCCTTCTACAGTTATCCCTTGTCTGGCAAGTCCGAACCTTGAGGTCAGTTGAATATAAGCTCCTTGGGGTGGCTGCATGGCTAATCCAGTTCTGACCATAAAGGTTTTTCCAGACTTGATAGATTCATCCTCCAGGCTGTGAAGATCATATCCTATATCCTCTGGGTGGGCTTTGGTCGGGGGTTTGGCCTTTGGGTGCAGCAGGGCATACTGGGCAATATCCTTGCTGAGTTTGGGCTTTCCTAGGGCTGAAGCTCCACTAGCAGAGAGCCTCCAAGCTCTGAGGTTGAGGTGTGGCCATCTGGCTCCAGTAGAAGGGTCTCAGAGGTAATTAATTCCCCTTCTTCCTATAGGGTCTAGGGCTTCCATGAAGTTGGCAGCATCTTCTGTCCATCCCTGGTGGGTAGCATGTCTGATGAGAGCTAGGATATCTTCTCCCAGATCATAGATCTTGAGGATTCTTCTTCCTGGCTTCTTGGTCTGGCTTTTTTGAATCTGGCTTTTTTGGATCTGGCTTTGATTATCTCCTTTCTTCAAAGTGTGCACTGCAATATCATGACTGAGGTGAATCTTCTGATGTCTGCAGTCCCAGCAGTCAGGGTGTCTCCTATGGTTGTAATATCCCATTGCTCGAAAATGATGTTCCCAGCTATTTATCTCTTATTGTCTTGGGAATCAGTATCCATCTTGATCATAGGTTGGGGGAAGGATAGACAAGGGGTATATTTTTGTTCAGGTGAAGAAGCCTTGTCCCCGAAATCGACTTTGTAACCTTGTGGTGACTTCTTGAAAGGTGGTGGACTGTGCAAGAGTAGTTGGGGGTTCTGGTCTCTGGGGTCTCTGTCTTTCTTGTTGGTCCAACAGATGACACTAATAGCAGTAGTCTCGGGGATAGTGAAAGACTATTTGGTGTAGACATCTTCCTAGCCAAAAAGCTTTCTCTTGGTGGATTTCTTTCTTGAGAATAATGGTGATTGTACTGGGTCCTTCTTCTATATTCCAAGGGCCATTGTCTTCAGGTGGTGTCCAGCAAGGGTCATCCCAGGGAATGAGTTCAGGGACCTCTTCTTCATTGGGTGCTTCTTGTTCAGGAACTTCTTGGTCAGAAGTTTCTTCTTCCTTGAATGATTTTTGACCCCAAATCACTTGTTCTTCTGCAGCTTTGGTTGCAGGTGTTTCTGGAACATGTCTGCATTTCTTCTTCTTTCTTCTGCACTCTGGGCAGGCTGTGCCAGGCAATTTCCATCTTCCCATAATATTGGAGGAGTGCTCGGGACACCTGTATCTCTTGAGGCATATAGGGCATCCTTTAATTTCTCCTGCAATGGCTCCAATGGTGATAGGGATGGCATTCTTGGCCCACACATTGTCTTCTGGTCTGTCATCCACCAGGTTAATTCAGGGATTGAGTCTGGGATTATTTCCATCTTCAGATTCTTCTTCCTCTTCTGTAGTAGACTCCTCACTACTGGCATATTCTTCCTGAATGGTGACCTTCTTTTTTTTCTTTGATTGCTCATAGCTGTTCACCTTAACCCTATACTTTTTGCCTCAGTAATCAAACTTGAGTACTTGTTGGCTGATATCAATAACTGCATTCATTTCCTTCATCCAATTGGTGCCAAGAATCATGTCATAGGAGATAGCTTCAGTGACAACAGCTTTGGGGATAGCGAACTGAATGTGTCCAAGAGAGATAGTGATAATTCATACTTCTCCAAGGGGTTGAGTTCGGGCTCTGTCTGCTACTATGATGCTGAGGTTAGATGGTCCATCAATGGGCCACTGAAGGGTATCCAGGAATCATTTGGCAATGACACAGACAGCTGCTCCTGTGTCTATGAGGATTTTTGCTTTTTGTCCTCCAATATCTCCATGTAGGTAGGTGCTAACATGTCTTTCAGCTGCTTGGATGTAGGCTGGTTCTTGCTGTGGGATTGGAACTCGGCCAGTGCTAGACCTGGTGGTTCTCAGCAATTTGTTTCAGACTCCAGCTGGTGTCAGTTGCAGAAACTGCAGGAGAGGGACTTCCATCATGACTTCTTGAATCTTCTGCCAGGCTTTATTGTAAATGTCTCTAGGTATGGTCTTCAGAGTGTATTTCTTCTTAGGCTTTGGAGCAGCAGGTTCCCATTCTTCTTGTTCCATTTCTCCATCTTCTGGTAGCAGCTCATTTGTTTCAGGCACAAATGGTGAGGGAGTTCGGGGAGGTATTTCTACCTGTTCCTCCTCATGCTCTTCATCTTCTTTCTGGATCATTCATCTGCTGACATTTCTGGATGGCCTTCCTACAGGTCTCTTCCTTTTCTCTGCTGGGTAGACTGTTTTTCAGGTGCTAACCTTAGTAGAGTACAAGTCTAGGTCACTGTAGTCTTCACTGTTACTTGCTTCCTCGAAATCTTTGACAAGATGGGCTTCAGTCTTTCTGTACTGAGTGTCATTCCTTTGGTTCGGTGGTTCTGTGTCCCTTTGGTCACTTCTTTTGTTGTCACATTCAGTGGCATAGTGTCCGAATTGTCTACAGTAGAAACATTGGACTTGGGCTCTGTCTCAGGCAGAGTACCTTCTTTCTTCTTGCTTGTAATTCCTGTTATCTCTTGGTGGATAACCTTGGCTCCTCTGTGATGGGTATTCTCTGTTGTCCTGGTAGCTCTGATTTTCACATATGGTGAGTTTTTCAATCTGTCCAACCAATCAGTCCAACTTGGAGCTAAGGTCTTTGATTTCGCTTCTGTCCTTCTTTCCTTCTTTGGCTGGCCTTCTTTCTTCAGATCTTTCTTGTCCTTGAAGGAGTCCTTGTAGGGCTTTGACCAGGATGTCTTCCTTCTCTTGTTTTCTGTCATGATCACTCTAGGTAGTTCCTTGTCTGATATCAAAGTATCCTTGGGCTATATCTACTTGTTCCTTAGACCTTCTGATATCTAGGGTGTGGACATGCTGAGCAATATTTGGGGGAATTCCTTTCATGAAGGTCATTAGACCTATGATGTCTTGGTTGGTGGCATTGAACCTGGCAGAATGCATTCTCTTCTGGATTTTTGTGAAGAAGGCTCTGGGTGATTCTCCAAGATTCATCTTCATTCCCATATTGGATTCCTGAGCCTTGTGGTGGGTTTCATTTCCTGCATACATTTCAATGAGCCAGTGGACCATGGCCTTATATTCTAGCTCATCAGATATTGCTACTTGTATCTGTCTTGCTAGTTCTGAATCTCGGTTGGTTGCTGTTCAATGGAAAATTCCTCTGACTGGTTCTCCAAGCTGAGCTTTGTAGAAGGCAATTTTTCTTTCATCTGAGAGATTCCTCAAGACTGCAATTCTTTCAATTCCATCAAGGAATTCTCTGGGGTCTTCCTCTGGGTATCCTGCAAAGGTTGGCAATGAATTGGCCATTTCTTCATCACTTTCTTCTGATTCTGGTTCAGGTTTGAATTCAGATTCTGATTTGCTTTCTGAGCTGTCACTGGAGATGGGGGTGCTTGGATATCTTGAGGATGGTGTTCTGGTCCTTGGACAGAGTAGAATAGGCCTAGGTATTCTTATAGGAGCTACTTCTGGTTCTGCAAGGGGTTGTGGTAAGGGTTCTATTGGTGAGATTGGTGGGACTGGTGTGGGGTGTCTGGCTGTAAAGTATTGGGTTCATGTGATAAGATCTTCTAGTTCTTGTGCAAGTTCTCCAAAATCTCTAGCAGGACTGTCTGTATTGTCTGGTTGGTCTGGTTGGGGATTTCAGGCTGTACTGCCTTCTGGTTCTGGTTGGGATCCTTCTGATGCTGGGTAATTGGCAAGTCTTGATGTGATTACTTCTCTTCCTGTCCAAATGCTGGTGATAACTGGTTCTCCTATGGTAGCAGAGATTGGTGTTGGGTCAAATATATCCAGTTTGACTGTGGGTTCTTGTGAGCTGAAAAGTCACATTAATTTTAAATCTTCCCAGTTGAGCCCCCAAATGTAATGTGCCTGGCTCAATGGAGGCAAATTACAAGGTTGGGGGTTGATGTAGTTTGGCTTGAGCCCCCAGTTACTTTGTCAAAAAGCAACAAAATGTTTTAAGATTCCTGAGGCCCTTGGTATTTAGTAGTATAATAGTCAAAGCTGGATATCTGCGAGTGATTTGTGTATTGATTTCCTAATTGGGACAGTTCTCTGAGTATAGTGGCGATTAGGGTGTGTGTGTGAATGGCTTTCCTTCTTGGGTCAACTGGGAATGGCAGTTTCCTTCTTGAGTAGCAGGTGATTTCTGTGTAGTGTGACAATCTCTGTGCATGACGGTCTGGCAATTTAGCAGTTCTCCTTATATGATTTCTGTGTGGCGATCTTGTGTAGCATGAGTGGGTTCCTTATGTGGGACGATCTTGGTGATATTCCTTATGTGGATTTGGCAGATAACTCGATTTGGCTTTCTGGGAATGATGTGACACGGATTCTCTGAATCAGGCTCACTGGGAACAAACTAATAACTCGGATGTTGCAGGTTTTCTGGGAATGCAGATAACTTGAAAATGGTGGATGATGTGGATTCTCCTGAATTGGCAGGCTTCTTGAAAATGGCAGCTTCAACTGGGAATAACTCAGATAGCATGAGTTCTTCTGGATTGGGCTCTTCTGAGAATACATACAACTGGTGGCATCCTTTGGGAAAGGGTCTCTTGGCAAAGTTACATCAAAGACTGGCTTTGTTTACATGGGGTTACTTTGTAGACTGGCTCCACTGCGAAGTTGTGTCAGAAACTGGCTTGAGCAAGGTGGCTTTCTGGGGAAGGTGGAGAATAACTTGGAAATGACAGATGATGTGGATTCTCCTAAATTGGTGGGCTTCTCAAATGGTGGTGAAGTTCTTTCTTGAACTTGGGTGGCAAACTCAGGTTCTTCATGCTTATCTGGCAAGTGTACCAAAAACAAACTCATTCTTTATATTGGAAAGTGGACTGGAGTGGGAAAAGGGAACCAATGCTCACAATCTCCTAACAGTGGCTGTAGAGTTCCTCTCAAAGTATGGTAGGCAGACTTGTCTTTTGCTTTTGGATTCAATTTCGGACTGAAGTTTATTCACTCTTGTCTCTGGGGTAATTTATACATTGTAGTTGGTATCTGGTTGGTATCTGATTAACTATAGACTTGCTACCTATGGTATGTTTGGGTGGACAGTCACTGTCTGGCAGACAGCTACTGTCCAGGGGACAGCCACTGTTCACATTATTCCCTTCTTTGACTATCTGGTTATTTATACATTTTTCTGCAGCAATGGTTGCTGGTTACTATGCTGTACTAATGTTCATATCACCTGGTTGGATTTCAAGATTGCTACATTTTGTGGTTCATTACACTAGTAAGATGCATTACTTCAAATATAGTACTTAAACATAGATCCCATTTACTTCACAATATCCAGATAAATATATACTATTATTATAGTAATATAGTATATTTGAGGAATGAGAGGAGGGGCTAATATGGCTATATTATGATGACAAACTTATAGAATGAATGTATTTTTCTCAGTTACCACTCATGTTATATACATTTTTGCAATTCCCTTTTAAGTCCTTTTTTGGAGAAAGGTACTAAGATCATAGCAAACAATATGTATGCTGATATGTATACTAGGTTGAGTAGAACTGGAGCCTTTGACTGACAATATATTGGGTGAGGATATAGATTAGGGATAGGGTTGTTTGGGGGTCTGAGTGGGCAGGGTGGTTCAGGAAGTGGCAGCAGTACTGGAGAAGGAGCAGGAGGGTAGTAGGGAAGGAGTATTGCTGAGATGCTGAAGAGTGGAGGATGGCCTCTGGGATCTCATAGTAGTCTGGCAGAGGGAAAGGGAAAGCAGATAGAAGGGAATACAGGAGGTGCAGCACCTCAGCCAGTGGGTGGAGAGATGGAGGAGTAGCAGCTGGGAGTAGGGGGGGGACTGCAAATAGTGGTATGACTGAGAATCTGGAGAAAATTCCAGATGTGATGGCTGATAGAAGGGCTGGGCTAGGGGGCCCAAAGAGAAAGAGAGACCTGGCTGATGGTATGATGGGGCTGACAGTTGCACTATTACTCAAGAAGTCAATCTTGGAATTTGTGGTGACCTTGTGTTTCCAGGACTTAGTAGTGATGGTGAGGATAGTTCTGGGGCTTATCTCTAAGCAGGTGGCTGAAGCTACCTCAGTGAGGTTCCTGAGGAGACTAGAGGAGGTTGAAGTGAGATTTGAGGAGGCAGGTCCATTGGAGGAAGTATTGAAGATAGGAGTGACTGATTGGGAGGTAGTAGTCTCTATGGTATACTGCTTGTAGTGGGACCCCAGAGTGGTTCAGCTTCTGATAAAAGAAGTGCCAACAGTGATGATAGCTGAGACCAGGAGGCAGATTGAGGAGGTGATGGCAGAATATGGTGATATAGTTGATATTGGTTTCAGGTGTAAGAGAGGATGACTCTCAGGATAGAAGATATTAATATCAGGATCTGGCTGGCTGGGAGAGAGGCCACTGGGAAGATGAGTGACTGGCCTTCAGTAATGACATGGGGAGCCTTCACCTGTAAGGTGTTGAGGGTGAAGGAGAGGGAGGAGGAGGAGGAGGAGGAGGATCTGTTGGAGGCTTTGAAAGAGCAGAGTGATGCAGTAGAGAGGAGGGCTAAGGCTTGGAAAGCTTATGTAGAGGCAATATATTTGGAGATTGTTGATGGGAAGCAGATTCATGTTGACAAGAAGATATGGGAGAGATCTCAGGGATGCAAGCAGCAGAGGGAGTTGCTGGCAAAGCTAGGGAGCGAGGTGAAGAAGTCTACTGATAGTAGTGAGGAGAGTGGGGGAGCTAAGGCAAGTGTTTGGGCTGGCAGAAGTGGTGAGGGGGGAGAGGTGGGTCCTGAGGAGACTGGGAAGGCACCAAGTGTGGACCCATATAAGGATGGTATATTTGAGGTCTGGGAGGAGGCATGGGAGGATTCCCCAACCCTATTTATCAGAAGGAGCCCTGTGGCAAGAGGACAGGAGACAGTAGATATTCTAATACATGGGGTACAGCAAGTGAGATTTGGAGTTTCTGAGGTAGAGAAGGGGGGACAGGTGGTGGCTGTAAGTAAGGAGGAACTGGTGGATATCTCAGAAGAAGAGTGGGATGAGACCACAAGTACAGGAGCTGATATGACAATACTAGATGGGGGCCAGCCTGTGATGCCAGGGGTGAAGAAGGTGGGGAATCTTCTTTAGATGTGTCAGATGATAAATAACTTAGCTGCTGAGGAATTGGGGGAAGTGGATCTAGGGGTTGTGAGTGAGGAGCATTGGACAAGGGTTCTGCATAGTGATGGAGTGGTGGAGGCACTGAAGGAGGTACTCATAATTTTCTTGGAGAAGGAAGGGTATGAGGTTGATGAGGAGAGGAGGGCTGAACTGACAGTGGTAGCTGGTGAGCAAGCAGCCTACAGTTGGACAGAGTAACATAGACTGCAGCTCTGGCAGAATAAATGCAGGAGTATCATGAGGATTTTGAGGAACAGGAGGAGGGGGAACTGAATGAACTTCTGGAGAAAATAGAGATGAGGAGAGTTATAGAGGGGGAGCAGGCTGCAGAACATAACTTGGACCTAGCACAGAAAAGGATGGAGGTGGAGCAGTAAGGGGAGAGCAGAGACATATCTTCATAAACATTATTCCCAATAAACAGTAAAACCAATATTTACTCTCTCAATATAAATTGGCTATAGGGCTCTGGGTGGTGCAAGGACATTTTCTCTTGGCTTAAGAGATTGGAGGCTGATATCTTTTTGCTACAGGATGTATGATGTGAGGATGATTTGGATTAAGTTAAGTAGACTAGGGAATGGGGTGGTACTGCAGCTTGAATAGGCAAGATAGCAATTCTGGTGAGGAGAGATAAAGGGGAGCTAGATAGAATCAGGAGCTGGGGAGACTGACTGATGTGGGGGAAATGGAATAGATCTGGGTGGGAATTAGTGAGGGTTGGCTCTTACTATTGTCCTGCTGAGCAGATTGAGCAGATTGCATGGATCAGGAATCTTCTAGAGAAGGGTACTCTCTTGGAAGGTGGTATAGATATTCTGGGTGGGAACTTCAATATAGTGCAAAATCCTCAGGTGGATAGAACAGATGGTGGGAGTGGTGCTGGTGAGAGGAGTGGTGGAATGGATGCATGGGAGGAGGTAGAGAATCTTTGCTCCTTAAGAGATAGGGGCAGAATACTGTGGGGAGAATAGAGAGTCTATACACATTGGGTGAATGGGCTAGATACAAGGATTGATTGGATCCTGACTGCTGATTGCTGGAGAGTGGATGTTTGGAGGACTTTGGAGATGGAGTGGTACTCATGGTCAGATCACTGGGGATTGTTAGGGCAGGGACAGTTTGGGGGGAGTGGAGATGGACCCAGACATTGGTACCTTAACTTCTCCCTATTGGCTGAGAAGATACTATGGGACCCATGGAAGGTAGATATACAGGAGATGATTTCTAGTTGGACACATGAGGGCATACCAGTGGGTATCTGGTGGGTACAATTGAAAGAAACAGTGAGGGTTTACTGGGAGAGGGCTGGTAAGAAGGCTGGGAGGAAAAGAAGGAGGAGGGTGAGGTGGGCCTCTAATAGGTTTGTGAGACTGTAGTTGGAATGGGCAGAATTACTTAACTCTGGTAAAATGAATGATTGGCAGTTGACACATACTAGGTTGGAGGTGGTAGAGTTGCAACAGGTACTAAGAGAGGAGGAGGAGTTGTGTGTGAAGGGTATGGTAGCTAGGCTATGGTGGCAGGTGCTTGATGAGGGTGAGAGGCCTATAAGGTTCTTGTCAAGACTTCTCCAGGCAAGAAGGGTGTGGCATCATTGGGATGGAGTTCTGGATGCAGAAGGAAATTAGTACATGGGATGCTATAGATCTTGGGGAAGTTGAAGGAGTGGTGGAGAGGTTTGTGGAGTGAGGACTGATGCTGCAATAATTGGGGATGCTTTGGAGGATTGGGAGCCAGCCCAGGTAGAGAATCTGGGAGACCTGATCCAACTAGTTCAAGAGGAGGAGGTCTAACAAGTTCTTGCAGCCACTAAGCTTAGGACAGCTCCTGGAGAGAATGGGTTACCCTGGGACTTTTGGAAGAAGATGGCAGGAGTCCCTGAAGTATTGGGAGAGATGGTGGCCCTCTGTAACCTTGTTCTTTTGAGAAGTGAGTGGATTGGAGGATAGGATCTTGGACTGATGGCTCTGTTGTATAAAGACAAGGGAAGGAGGGAGGACTAGAAGAACTAGAGGCCAATCATACTTCTAGATATGGATAGGAAAATAGTTACTAAGGTGATCATAGCAAGATTACAGAGGGTTGCTCAACAGGTGCTTGGTGAGAAACAGCAAGGCTTTGTTAGAGGCAGACTTATCTAAGATGGGATGGCTTGGGTCCATAGTATCATTGAAGGGGTATAGGCTAGTGGATTGGATGACAGATTGGTCTTTTTGTATCAGGAGAAAGCTTATAACCACATGAGAATGATATGGTTAGGTAAAGTGCTGGACAGACTTGGTATTCCCACACTATTTCAGACTTCTATATTGAAGCTGTTGGAGGGCAGTAGGGTAGCATTGATGTGTAATGATCACCAGAGGTTGGTATTTCCTTTGGAGAGGGGAGTTCTACAGGGAGATCTACTTTCCCCTATTCTTTATACCCTATCATTAGAACCCTTGATAGATAGGATCTGTCAGAAGGTGACTGGGCTCTCAGTATATGGTGTGGTGTGGAAGGTGAGAGCCTTTGCAGATGATATGGTAGTTGGACTTGGATCAGTGGAGGATGTTGAAGTACTCAAGGAGACAGTGGAATGGTATGAGGCATATTCTGGAGCAAAACTCAACTAGTATAAGTGTGCGACAATGGTATTAGAGAATGGGCTAGTAGAAGGAGATGTCATTGGAACAATTGTCTCTACAGAGGAGGCTGTAAGGTATCTTGGCATCTTCCTCTCAGTATATAGATCTGTTTTGCTATAGGTGTGGTAGGAGAGGAGGGTGGTCATCTGGGGGGAGGCCCTTAGAAGTTGAGGGGGTTACCACATCTCTCTGGTAGGCCAGGTATTAATTCTGAATGTCTACTGATTCCCTAAACTATGGTACATTGTCTATCATTTGGACTTTCTAGCATGGGTGATGATGAGTTTGATGAAGCTGGCTAAGGACTGGATATGAGCTAGTAGGAGATCCCAGATCAGCTGGGATACCCTCTTATTGCTAGTGAATCATGGGGGGCTAGAACTGGTAGATCTCCCATGGAGGCTGTATTGTCTGAGAGCTTGGTCACTGAAGTGTAATGTTGAGCTGTGAGGAGCTGGATGGGTGCCTCTGATGCAGAAGGTATGGGAGATGAGATTCTCCCCAAGAGAGTCCTCAAGAGATTTGCTATCTATGATTGGACTAGAGGAGAGCCAGCAGTTGCAGTATAAAGGTTTCTGATGAGAGGTAGTAGAGAGTGTACATCACATTGGCTTACACTGGCAAAACAATGAAAGAGAGTTAATATGGAAACCAGCTTTGTAGAGATGGGATAGATTGTTATTGTGGGGTGCTCTACTCATTGAGTTTGACATTGAGGATAGTATAGAGTGTTAATAGGGCCTTGATCAGGATCTTTAGCCTAAGGGCTAGCAGGTGGTGAAGATTGGTGAGATGTGGGACTGGGCAGAAGTTTGGTTGTAGAGTGCTGAGGTGAGGAAATAGCTTCCTCTCAAGTTCTGGATAGTATAGTAGTGGGTACTATAGAGGAATATCATGTTGAATTTCTGCTCTGGACATTTGGTGGAAGGTGGAGTGCTAGACTGTGAGGAGTGCTACAATATAGGACATGTTGAGAGATTTGTGCAGATGCCTGAACATTGACTGGGAGAGTGTGAGTTCCTGGGGGACTTTTTGTTAGCAGTTGGAGACAGGCTGGAGATCAAAAGAAGGCCTGATGGGGAGAGGGGTCATTGGGAAGATTTGTGCACTTGGTTAGTAGAGGGAGTGGGCAATGAATGGCTTACTATAGGGTGGATTTTAGCTATATGGGTGGGGCTGGCTAGATATTGGCTCTTTGTTTTTTGAGGAGAGGCAATAGATGAGTTTGCAGGAGCAGCTATTAAGATGAGAGGGGTTGATGGAGAATGTATTGATGGAGTGGTGGGCTGGGTGGGGTCCACACTGTTGGCAATGCTGCCACCTAGTACAGGGGATCTGTGAGTAGAGTAGAGGGAGGGTGGTAGTGATAAATGAATTGGTGGTCTTTGATCAGGTTAGTGTTGGGGGTGTGG
>RBNI01001681.1:0-21340 GCA_003990745.1 Jimgerdemannia flammicorona | reverse complement strand
TTTTGGGGGGGGGGGGAACAGATATAGTCCCTTATTATCTATACAACAATCCCTTACACCGCATTTGAGATCGGGTTTACTCGGTCGGTGGTGTTCATAAAGGGTAGGGGGCCGCCGACCTGGGATCCAAACAAGAACCCCGGCCGGCTCTTTCGGTGTTTCGTGACGGTGAGGGAGATGCTAGCTTGACTGAAATGGTGTCCGACGATTTTGAGTGGATATTGGAATAAGCGAAATTTCATCGTTCAGAAGAGAATCGGAAATGAGTTATTTGCACGTGACCATCCCAATAAACGCTGCATCGGCTCAATGTTGACAAATAGGAATTTTAAGATTTCATGTATAATTTATTACATGAAACAAAACAAAGCATGAAAACACGCCGGCAGGACCAAAAACAGCCCAAGCACGAGCTAACCAGCGAAGGAAACAACCCGCCCCGCCCCCCGCGAACAATCCCAATCATCAAACTGTTCAATCACACCAGTACCACCACAAGCGCACGTGCGTCCTGAACACGTCGAGAAAACGACGGTCGGACGACCCGTCAAGACGAGGTATAGTCGTCTGTCCGACGGGGTTCGGTACGCGATGACGAGCTAGATCTCTAGATCTGCACATCGGATCGTGATTCGAGAGTGCGGGTCAGAAATACGATCATCACGGCCACGATATTGTTTGACAATACGAACATAACCAGGAGCGGTGAACCTACTTCGTCAATTTCCTACCAGTCTGGCCACCCTAACGCTGCGATACAGAATCGATAGCCACGGAGCTCTCCGCCTCTCCCCCAATATCGTTCAACTCCTCATACGAATAAAACCGACTCAAATCATCGGACGCCAAGCTGATCCCGGACGTCTGGCGGCCGTTCTCAAAATCACAATCATCAGCCTCAGCCTCAGACCCAGCCGCGACCTCGGAGACATGCATTTCGCGCCTCCACGCCAAATACTCCTTCGTCTCAGCCGTCATAGCCCCACTCAACCCCTTAAGCTGCAACGCTTTCAACGCATCCGCCACTGCCTCTGCCGTAGGCCTTCGCTCGGGCTCGGGATTCCAGCACGACTTAATTATGTCCTCGTACTCAACCGGCATCCCCGGCACGAACTCCTCTCTCAGATTATCCTCGCGCGCCTCGACGTCCGCGGCGGTCCTACGGGGCGGAACGCGGCTGGCCATCTGCCACAGCAGTGTTCCTAGGCAGTAAACCTCCGACGCCATGGTGTAAGGGTCACCGCGGAAGACCTCAGGCGGGAGGTAAGCGATGCGGCCGTACAAGCCGGGTGCGGAACCAGCAAGGGAGACGATGGCGGATCCGAGGCCGATGTCGACGAGGGAGGGTGAGTCGCGACAGAAGATGACATTGCGCGAATGCAGGCCGTGGTGAAGAACGCCAAGGGAGTGGCACCGCGCGAGTTGGGAGGCTAGGACTAAGGATTTATCCGTCACGTCTGACCAGGAGCGCGGCGGGGTTGAGATAAGGGTTTCTTCCATGCTGCCGTCGCCCGTTTCGATCACCATGAGATATTGGTTCGAGGGTTCGCTCCAGGAAAGGCCGACGAGCCGGCGCGTGATGGGTATGGTGTCGTGCCAGGAGAGGTGGGCTGTCAGGATAATCTTGGTGTAGGAAAGGGGAAGGAAGATCTTGTGAGACAGGCGGATACAAAGTAGGGTACACAATCTTCCAGTCAATAAACCTACCTCAGCAGCCATAGCCACGTCGACCTCCTTTATCGCATACGTCTTCACTACGGGCTCGCTCCTCCCGGCCCAGATCCAACCAAGGTGCATATCCTGGTACTCGACGAAATATTTTTTAGTGGCCCATTGAACTGTGGCCTTGTGGACGGCCGCAAACCCGCCCTGACCAAGTCTAGTGACATCGGTGAAGCGGTGGTAGGGGATCCATACGAGGCAGTCAGCGAGGAGAGATACGTCAAGGGCCTTGAGGTGGAACTGTAGCTCAGCGTCGTGCGGGAAGTTCTTCTTGTTCTCGCGCACGGCCAGCTTGTAGGCGATATCGCTGCTGGCGTACATGCGTTTGGCGGCCTCGAGCTTGGCGGCGGAGGCAGTGGCGGGAGCAACCATGATTCCCTTTAGAATCTGAGCCTTTCCGCAGCGGAAATGGATTCGATAGAGAGAGAGAGAGAGAGGCAATCGGAAGCGACAAGTAGGGGTACGAGTATATTACGAGAGCGGAATGTTCGTTCAGGTACAAAACAGGTTTTGCATCGGTGGCGCGGTAGTGTGGCTTGGGCGGTGTTGGGGAGTTGAAAGAAGGACGTGTGCACGCGTTGGCGGCTACAAGTGTGCTTTTCTCACGCTGCTCCTTCCAATCAACCATATGAATCCCCTCCACTAAACAGGCCCTGATCGAGCCTCAATTCATATTCAATCGGTGTGCCTTTGGACCCGATCCAGTGGACCGCGCACATTACACGTGACGACCCGAGACCTGACCAAGGAGACTAAAGAAGCACGTCCACACCCCAAACAATACCATCGTCCACGCGAAACTTATATTAACTGCATTCCCCAAAGACGTTTGAAACATCTTACCCGTCCCATCTTCCATCACCGCAATCTTGCTATCTGCCTTTAATGCTCCACGGCACCACGAGCCCACGAGGACGCCATCCAAGAGACAACTTCGATGAGCCGCTTCCTACTCGGCGGGAGATGGCAATGCACGAGAACGTGTTGTCTGGGACTAATGTGAAGAAGGGCGGGCTTCCTTGGGCCTAAAAGAGGGAAATTGTAGAGAGGGGTGTTAAAGTCACGTACATCTTCCAATGAATATGCCCCCTCCCTTCCTCCCCCTATACTAATATTTAGGAAATGCCAATGTTCCCGTCATCTCCGACCAACAACAGCTGCAAGGCATATTGCTCGCAAGTCACAATGTGTATTTTAATAGGATGGGGGCGCCCTTATCGGTGGTATTGGGAACTGACGTGTCGGATGGATCAGATTCAACATCTTGCGCTGGATCAGCACTCCATCATTATCGTCAATGACGATCGTCGTTCTCGCTGACCAAGACAATCCGTTTCAAGAGGGAACTCGAGCGAACAGATGAGATGTTTTGAGTGTGACTTCTCGACGTCCCCCCCCTTGAGGACAACACGGCGCGAAGGATCGACTCGATCCGTCCATGCACTCTATCCCATCTCATTGGTTCAAGTAGTATATTATTACTAAAATTGCAAGGACGATTCCGAGTAAGCAGATTACGCAACAAGCACTGTAGATAATCACAATAATAATAAATAAAAGTATATACTATGAGTCCTCAAAACTCAGTTCAACTGCCTGTTTGAGCGGGTCAAATTTGGGCCATGTTACGGAGTACAAAACCATTTTTATTCAATCACTATTCAACCAAATGTTCAGGGTGACTAAAGCTCATGGATAATTATATAAATAAAGAATATATACATCAATGTGTAAAATACGAAATGATAATAATTAATACTCTGTAGATTTGCCACTCACGTAGCAATTTCTTTTATGTCAGGACGTGATAATTTCGCGACACTTTTTCTATGTCAGGGCGGTGATTTCGCGACACTTCTATCAGGACGTGGCGATTTCGCGATTCATCGTTCCTTAGCATTATATGATACAAGTTACAAGCATGCTTGTGAGAGTTGCACCAATATTTATTAATATGTAATTACATTAACCGTCTTATTATTAATGAATATTATCTATAACAGGAAGTTGAACTGAGTTTTGACGACTCATAGTAATTAATAAAATAAGCAGTAGTTCAAATACATTGATTCAGATCGAGCATCACATATGATAAATTAAGTTTTATTTGAATGTTCAGTTTATTAAAAATAATTGAATAAAAAATATATCACTAAAGCATAAGAAATGTGACAATATGTGACTTGTGTTCCAGATTTTGCATGGATTACCAATATCTACCACAATGACTTGAGTAAACCTAGTCTTGATTTGAGTTCATCTTTATCCAAGTGAATTTTGTCCCCATCCGAACTTCGGAATATGAATCAAGTACTGATTTGCATGGATCCCTTACTTGTGACCTCTCTAAGAGTAATGTGACCTCTCTAAGCGTAAGATGAAGTAATCAATCTGTTCCATGCCACAACGCTGGATGATGGAATAAATAAATGAAAGTCTTCCCGTTATCACCAACAAAACAACGTATCTACGTATTTGGCATCGCATGTTTACATCTCATGTCAACATCCGCGGAAGAGGATATGTATTTGGTGTTCGTGCCACGGCGCGGGAAAGGGCAGAAACGGGTGTTTGCCATCGCCCTCGCCGCAAATGGATGTATTGTACCATTTCTCCGCCAAGTTATAAGACAAATATGTTCTTCGTTTCGTCTCAGCCAATTATCGTATGTTGAAAACCCTACCATTAAGAGCTGCCGACTGGTCGCTGTTCATTGCACGTCGAGTAGACTGATCTTCGCCGTGTCCATAATTTGCACGCTGTATCTGAACTAGCCGGCGTATTCGCCTCGACGGACTCGACGAATTTTAGCCGTCTAAGTTTGCACCCCGCGTCACCCTCTTTCGGGCCAACAAAACTAAAAGCACCCCTGGGTCTTGGAGCCAAGGCAGCCTAGTATTTTGATATCAAAAAATAAATAAGGATACGGCTTGGCCACCGTCACCCCCTAAGCCCAAACCCAAAAAAAAAAAGAAAAGAAACCGAGGATGTATACGTACAGACCTGTCACAAAAAAATTGTCTGTTCATCTCCCCCTCCCCTCTTTCTCTTTCACGACGGACTCACGTCCTGCTAACCCGGAAGTCTCGCCCACGCCACACTGACAGTGGGTGATTTCGCCCGCTCAATCTGAAAGCGTCCACCGCATGGCGACGATGTGTTGTATAGTGATGAAGCGAGAGAACTTGTCACTTCTGCGTCCAGCCAAGTCCTCGGATGCAGGCCACGTCGGCTGTCCAGGTTGGGAGATTTCTGTGGTCAGACCATGGGGGAGGGGATAGCAATTGAAGGGCTCGCATCAAGAAATTCGTCGAGGCGTGTATGCGAAGAACGGGCGTCGAACTGCTGCGAAGGAAACACACATAGACGCGCCCTGTTTGTTGCTTTGCTCCAAGGGGGACGAAATCGTCACTGCGGGGACAAGAGAGTACGCCGAGAACGCGCGTGGGGTGGTAATGGATTTTTTACGCCCACACCGCATTGCCATATCATCGTAAGGATGCCGTAAGGGATGGGATGATCGGCTTGCGGACTTGCGGAACTTGTCTTGGCGGTATTGTCTTGGCGGTGATCCTTGGCATGGTTAGAATGTGACTGTATTTGGAGAAAGGTGCAAGATGAGCTTTGCAGGGTTCACATTGATGACATTGAGCAACTCCCATTAGATATACGTATATGCACAAGGATGCACGCAGGGAGCGTCGAGCATTGAGAACGTCTGCACCCTCCCATAGTGTCACAGCGTCACCCGGTCTATTGATCTATAGGAGAAGGCTCTAGCAGAGGCCCATATAGGGTTAACGGTTGACATCATCCGATCACGGCCCAAAAAGCTTTACGCCCAACCTTAAGGTGACATCATATGTAATTTCGGACCTGAAAGTCAAAGTCATGGAGGTTATAAAAGGGTTCGAAACCGCACTACCTTTCCCTCCAAAGAACCACAACCGACAAACACCCATCCGACAAACACACAGCATGTTTACCCTGCCAACAACCACCAGGGCCGCCACCAATTGGGTCTTCATGCTCAATTTTCTCATGGCCATCGTCAACGCATCGCCCATCGGACTTATCGCACGCGATGTCCCCAATCCCACCACCGGCCCTTTCAACCTCGACGCCCATGGCATCGTCCTCGCCGTCCTGGCCATTATCAGCGGCATCTACTTCTGCTTCTTCGGATACCGCTTCTTCAAGATGACCATGTTTTTGAGTGAGTGCTCGATTTAATTCCAATTCCAATTCCCGCATGTCGATTTCTATTACTCACCCTCCATCCACGTCCCATACAGCCGGCTTCTGGGTCTTTGGCAACATCACCTACATCGGCATGATCAACGGCGGTTCCAACCAGACGCTGACGCTCATCATCTCAATCATCGTCGGTCTTCTCGGTGGCGCCATTCTCACCTGTTGCTGGCACATTGGCCTCTACTTCCTGGCCGCCCTTGCGGGTTACGCCCTCGCACTGTGGATCCTAGGCTGGAAATCCGGAGGTCTTATTGAGAGCTCCACCGGTCGCGTCATCCTCATCGTCGTGCTTATCATTGTGTTTGTGCTCCTCATCATCTTCTTCGAGCGATGGATGGTCATCATCTCCACTTCCGTCATCGGCGCCTATCTCATTATTCTCGGTATCGATATCTTTGCCCAGACCGTGAGTTTTTTTTTTTTTTCCGCGACGCTTCTATACTGGATTGGAGGATTGTTATTACTACCACATTGCTTATAAGCTCTGTCATTAACTCGCACCCAACACGCTTCTCTCTCTCAGGGCTTCGCCAGCAATGCCGCTTCCTTCCTGTCTTCCAATCACAGCACCAATTCGAACACGAACATGGACTGGAAAACCTACATCATGCTTGCCGCCTTCATTGCCCTGGCCATCATTGGCATTTTCTTCCAGAACCGCATCCACGGCGCCCGCAACTTCCGTACCGGCTCAAGTAAGCATATTTCCCTTCTTGATTAATGGCTTCATTCATTAAAAAGTGTAACAGCAAACTCACGTCTTCCCACTCCCCGCTTCAAAAAATTTTAGCCGCCCCCTACGGCTACGGTAGCAAGTGGGGAAGACGTCGTGGCACGCCCGTAGAGCCCGCCACCACCACCCCGCGCAAGAGCTGGGGTTTGTTCCGTCGCAACTAAGCGGACATTCGCGGACATATGGCGGATTCGTTCAAACAACTGATCCCAAACTACCCACTACTATTTGATATGTCAGTGATCCCAATGATTTTAATACTCGGAAGAACTATTATTACAATTTCTTTCTTTTCTTTCTTTCTCAAAAGGGAGGCGGTTGCACGGCATGGGTGCTACACTACCCTGCCACTCTCCACTCGTCAAACCCCGACTGTTTGATTCACCGACGGGTGTACGCTCTCTGACACATTTTTGTATGCATCATCTAGTATCTAGGAATTTCTTTGAAAACACATTAATTCTGTAAATATAAATAACAAATGGCGAATACCTCCATCTTCATGACAATACATATATATATTTATTTCGATATTCGCTTTTTTACAAACGAAAGATGGTATGATCCATGATCGATCTAGTTTAAGGGATATGGGTTTCCTGTCTGGTATTGCTAACAAACGAAAGGCAAGAGTGTAAAGTGAAGAAGTTCGTGGTGGAAGCTGAGAAAGATTTTAAACAGAAATGGAAAAGTATCACTCAGTGAATCCAGTCTCGCGTTATATGTAGACAAGAGGAAACTTTATCCCTTTCCAATAGGCGCATGCGGAACATGCGCTTTCTATGCGGTATGTGCTTCTATCGGTGCTATACCGCTAAACCCGCACCGATCCTCCAATGCCATCTCATTCGACAAACGATCCCCAATCTCCTAAAAAATGCACTTCCAGGGTCTCTCTTATGTATCTCGCGCTCTCCAGCCTCCTCACCACCGTCCTCGCGGCGCCCACGCAAGACCCAAATCTGCATCATCGGCGGCGGCCCGGCGGGTCTAACGACGGTGTCGCTTCTGCACGAAAAGGGCTATCCGACAGTGGTGTTTGAGAAGCAGCCAGAAGTGGGCGGCAATGCCGCACACTTCAGGTGGGTGGATACAAAATCGACATGGAGCCCCTTCTCCTGGATAACTCGTACACATATGTGCTGGCGCTCATCAAGAAGTTTGGTATGCACACCGCGACGGTGCTGGACGAGACCGGGACGGTGACGGCGTACGACTACAATACCGGGGTGTTGATCAACTCGCCCTGCTTCAACGAGACCACCACCACGCCCGAGATCCGCGCCGCCATTACAAAGTTCAAAGCCGAGCTCAAAAAGTACCCGGAGATGGACGACGGATCCGCAGGCCACCGTCTCCGTCGGCCGGAGCTGTACGTGACATTCGCCCAGTGGCTCGCGGAGCATCTCGTCGTCCCTATCGAGCACGAGGGATACGGGTCCCTCTCGGAGACGCCGGCGATGTACGTACTCAACTTTCTCAACACCAAGACCAGCGCGTCCCTCGTCTTCGCCGAGACCAATATTGACACCATCGCCGAAGGCTGGAACGCCCTCATGGAGAACATGGCCAGCGCCCTCCCAGATGTCCGCACAGGGGTGAACATCGTCAGCGTCCAAAGGCCGGCTGGGGATTACGACGGCCAGCAAGTCTCCGTCGTCTATTACGACGTGCACAACGACACACAGACCCAGAAATGCCAGTCCGTCGTGATTGCCTTCCCGCAGCTGCTGGAGCGGCTGGAGTTCCTTGGCCTTGACGCGCGCGAGCGCAAACTCTTCCGCAACGTCCAACACACCATTTCTCGGCCGCCTTCAGCGCCCCCGGGTTGCCCATGAAGGACGGCGGGGAGCTTCTCCAGCTCATTAATGGGACCGAAGCGCGGGCGAACAGCATTGTCGAGGGTGAGCCGTGGCGATCCTGGCGCAGTCGCCCGAGGTGTACACCAGCTACGCGTGGTTCCGTAACCAGAGCGTCGAGCAGAGTAATGACAACCTCCCAAAGATCGTCGAGGAGAAGATCATTGAGTTCGTTGATAGGGCGACGAAGGGGGGGGTCAAGGCCAAGGTTATCGAGGTTGATCAATGGGACTATTTCCCCCATGTGGGCACCAAGGCACTGTTGAATGGGTTATATTAATCAAAAGGCCGAGAAGATTCAAGGGTATCGTCGTACTTACTATACGGGGTCGCTATTTGAGTTCGAGATCGTCGAGCGGACGATGGACACCGCGTACGATCTTGTCAACAATCATTTCTAGACCCGTGTTTAATTATTTTTGGCTGCCATGTAGAATTTTTCCTCACAATTAATAAAATCAATAATCAATTCACTACAAGCCGTCTGAATGACACACAATGGGAAAGGGCAATGCTCCACACTACATCCAGATGATAACATCCAGATGATACCAAGCCACCTTGTTTATAACCTCCTTTAAAGATACATTGGCATTTGGCAATAGAGCCCAATGGCTGGAGCTGGGCCTCTACAAATGTGCCCAGGGCTTCGGCGAGGCATCGGAGAACTTTGTGGTCTGCTGGAGTCTAAAGATTTTCACGACGCGACCGCCACGCCCTCTTTGCCCTGTTTCAATGGGAGGCAAAAAAAAGGAGGTGGTGACGTCACCAGGAATGGAGGATGTTGCAGTCACTACCTCTCCCCCTTCTCCGCACATCAAACTCATGCGCGACCAACACGATAGTGGCCTCAGTCTAAAGGACGACATAGCCACAATCTGGACCGATTCAACTTTTCACGACGTAACCATTAT
The DNA here is from genome assembly GCA_003990745.1 of Jimgerdemannia flammicorona. Lineage (NCBI taxonomy): Eukaryota > Fungi > Mucoromycota > Endogonomycetes > Endogonales > Endogonaceae > Jimgerdemannia > Jimgerdemannia flammicorona. Next base: position 11,858 of record RBNI01001681.1, on the reverse strand, counting down.
CTGCTCCGATGGCGTAGAGCTGCGCGCCTGCCGGGCCATCTTGGCCTCACGCTGCGCCGTCTTCCGGGCCATGCTCTACGGGCAGATGCAAGAATCTACGACGCAGAGAGTGGTCTTGCACGACATTGCATCGCCCGCGCTACGCGTCGTGCTTGGTTTTATCCACACGGAATCCATCGACGGCGTCGACTCCTCCATCGCCGTTGATGTCTACCACGCGGCCAGCTTCCTTCTCCTCCCAAAGCTCATGACCTTGATCCTCGACCGCGCCCAGGACGCCGACGGCTTCGGCCACGGCTACTCGGCCCCCTTACTCAACGACGCCGTCACCACCGTTCCTTGGAGCGAAACTAGCCGCGACCTATACGACGCCCTCCTCCGTCCCTTCTGTTCCAGCCTCCTCGCCCCTGGCGACCTCAATGCCCTCACTAACGACGCTATCGACCTCTTCCTCGCCAAGACCCACTTCACCTCCTTTACCACCCCGGAGCACGACCTCCTTCTCGCCGTCATTGACTGGGCCTGGTCCCGCGCGGACGATCATCCTCCCGCCGCCGACCGTCACGCCGCCCTCGCAGCTGCCGCCGACCCATCCGCCACACAAGCCACCAAGATTGACCTGGGCTCAGGCCCGGGACTCGAGGCATTACGCGGATTACTACAACATATGGATCTGACGCTCGTGTGCCCGCACCGAATGAAGCGACTTCTCCGGTGCGTCGACGCTCTCGCCGAATCATCGCCGCACCTCACCGCCTTCTGTCATCACGCCTGCCGTCACATGCACTGTCCGCCGGGCCACCCGTCCGAGCACCGCGGCCGACCAGACATGCAATGGGACCAGACGAACCTAGCGACGGGCCTCGTGGTCACGGACGGCGGGTCAGTGATCGAGTACCCGCGCAAGCCGGCTTCGACATGGGTGGGTCGATCGGCGCGCGTTTTAGCACCGCTGTCGGCCGGCCGCAATGGACTATGCGAGTGGGATGTGGTGGTGGAATCGGTCGGGTCGTGGAACGGTGAGGAAATGATTGATATCGGGCTGGTGGGTGAGACGTTTGAGGATAGGTTCGAGGCCAGCATGCTGGCGCTGGCGTCGCCTGGGTGGGCGTTCGAATCGTATGGACAGGACTCGTATCTAGTGCAGTCACCTAACGCGAGCAAGGGGGCGCCGTTTGGGACGAAGGTGAACAGCGGGGACGTAATCACATTCCAGTTGGATTTGAGCGATCGGACGTGTGCGATGGCAATCAATGGGCATAGCTATGGGATCGCGTGGAAAGATTTGCCGGATAAGGTGTATCCGGCCGTCACGCTTTGTCCGCAGGCAAGGTATCGGATCAGGCCCAATGTTTGAGAGCGAGGCGGGTAGTAGAGTTGGGTTTGCATGGACACAGATCGGCTTGGAAGGTTATAGGAAGGATGGTATTGGATAGGTTCGAATTGTCATGGATCGAAGAAATTGTGCAGCCCACAAGCTCGACGGCGAAGGCCAGAGGTTCACAGTTTCATGGACAGTTAGTGGTAGAGGGTGTGGATAATCAAGTAGTTTGTGTCTTTGATACGTCATATTATTTACGACGTTTCTGGAAGGTGACGACTTTCCCTTATACCCTCGGCCACGTATTGTTATCCTTTCTAACACATTGTAAATAAAGTATGGCTAGTTTTTGACTTACTGGTTGCTTTTTATGAATATTTTGTTTGAACATCATTTGCTTCGGTGAACCGTGCGAATTGCATACCATCTGCCATCCAAAATCGAGAAGCACGTCGTTTGCGCTGAGCTCGATAAAACATGTGCTGAGGCTCTCCAAATACGGAATAACATGGACGTGGTCAAAAACAACCAATTAGTGGAAGATGATTTATAAGCATCTTCGGAGGACCTGGTAACAGTCTCTATGGAAAGTACGGAGTACGGAGCGACAAACTACCCATTCGAAGAATTTCTGCGCAATTATATACTTTTTGTAGGTGTGGTTGATGACGTATACAGTACGTCATTATCAGGTAGGATGCAATATAAGCCACCCGAATGCAGTGGAACAAATCCCAGAACTCCTTCCCACTCTCACCCCATTGACATATTGACATGGAAGACCATGACCACGACCACAACTATTCCCACCACATTCCGACTCCACGCCCGCAGGTTCCCCGGCCGACTCCGCACTCGCAACCTAAGCTCACGCTAGTCACGGGGGAGGGCGTCAACATCCCGCTTGATCTGGACTTGGCGAGGCACTGCGCCCGGCTGGCCCGCAAGCTGCACACCCTGGATGCATACGACGTGCTGACGGTGACGGTTCCGTTCCGCCAAGAGGTGGTCCAGATGGCCCTCGAGTACTGCGACCACCTACGCCAGAAAGAACTGCAGTCGCGCGCCGCCTCCGCCTCGAACGACTCGCTCTACGACGTGCCATCGCCCAGCGCCATCGACGAGTCCGTACGCAGCACAGGTGGGGACTATATCTTCGACGATTGGGAGTTCGCGTTTGTGGCTCAGGAGGCCGAGGGCCGCCTGGTGTCGGAGCTCAACTCCACCGCCCATTTTTTGGGGATCGCACGGCTACTCGATCTCGTCACTATTAAGATTATGATGATGAGCCAGGAAAAGCAGCCCCACGAGGTTGCGTCCATGTTTGGCGTGCAGGGCGCGCAGAACGGCGAGGACGTTGTCAGCGCGTTGGCGCAAAGTATGCAGGGGCTCAAGTGGTAGGAGGAAGGAAACGCGTGCGGTGCGAGAGGGGAGGGTTTGGGAGATTTTTGTGGCGACGGTGACGTTGGGTTTGTCGAGGACCGGTGAGAAACATTTCGCGCAACGGGCAGTGATTTTTGTCGATTTACGTGCCGCGTGGAGTACGGAAAGGCTTTGGTGAATTCTACACTCGTTGAAACTGAAGGCGTCCTGCGTCGTGACTCTGCGTGTCGAAAATCAATTCGTACAGTGGCTCGTTTCTCCCATTTGACGTGTACAGCTTCTTCAATTCTTCGCGATTTCGCTTTGGGCGTACTCATATCTCATTTTGTTTTGTTACTTCCGGCGGGGATGATGTGTTGTCGTTTTTTGTGTTTGTGTCAACTATGTTTGTGTCAACTATTCCCATACATGTCACGCGGTCACTTCTAATACCTAGCTTTGTTCATCGAGGAAGGGGGGTTTGGTGGACTTGGAGGTCGATAAAACAATGATTTAATGCAGCCCTATGAATGCTATGGTTATTATATTGGGCGTGCTGCAACAAAACCAGACAAAGTGAACATCTGACGTCACTCGGGTATCATGTTTTCTTTCGCTTTGTCCGTAAATTTTTATTATTCTTTCCCTCTCTACCTTCTTTAATTTCTTTAATCATTGAAGCTTTTTTTGTAAAAAAAATATTATGACTAAAAAAGAATGTTTTAATTGTAATAACAATAAAGAAGGTTTAACCATTAATTGATGAGATGAAGAAGAAAGAGAGATTATTAAGTTTTGTTGTTGAGGGTGTGTCAAAACTCTCCTGCAACAAGAGTTAGATAACAACACTAATAAAGATTGAGAAAGAAACAAAATAAAGATTTTTAATCAAGCTTTGCAAAAGGCTAAAAACAAAGAAAATTTTGTTTGACCTTTTTGGTATAGAACTCTTAATCAAAAAGGCAGTGGTAGATGAGATCGAATAACCATCTGCTGTAATCAATGCCAAATTATGTTGGACTGAGATGTCACCGCTTACGAAGATAGTTGAGGATATAAATGTTCCCAATGCCATAACTGCTACCAACAAATCAAAACTGGAGAATAATATAAATATTTCACTTAAAAAAATGATAACACCGCTAGATATATTTGCCCCAAAAGTGCTGAAGGAAGTGAATTAGTTTGTCATATGTGTGATAACGTCAAAGTACATGAAGAAGGAAAAAGTAAGTTGTGAATTAGTGACTTAGGGAGAACTGTATATTCCGGTACAGTTTTAAGGGCCAACTCCAAAGGTCACGCAGCACTATGTACTAAACGCCATACCAAAAACCTCAGAGAAATAACTAGAGAAGAATGAGCTGATATTCTTCCTGTGCTGAAAGATACCATTAGTAAAATCAACAAAGCATATAAACCAATAGGCTACAAAGTTAGTATACCAGTAGGACCAATTGCTGGCCAAAACTCACCTCATTTCTATACTCGAATTGTTCCCAAATATAAAGAAGGTTGAGAAAGCAGAGGAATTAAAAGAACATCACATAAAGCTTTCTCTGAAAAAGCAATTGAAGAAACAAACAAAATCTTCAAACCAATTAATAATAATATCATTGCAGAAAAGAGCAAAGTGGCTGCAAGATTACATAGTGAAATAGGAGGTATAGTTATCTTTACCAAAAATCATTTATCTAATGATATCAATGTGGTGGATCAAGAAACCTGAGACCAAATTGGAGAAATTTGTCAAGAACTTATCCAAAAAATGGAATCTTCATCATCATTCACTACTGATGCAGTAATAAGATGGGAACTTAAAGAAGAAAATGAAAAAATCTTGAGAAAAGAAGCAAAAGTTTCAGAACTTTCTCCAAGCTATAATGAAACTTATCCCCCATCTCAATTTTCAACATTACTTCTTCCCAGATTTACTTTGAAAAAATGATGAAGACAGTATAGACCCACAAAAAGAGGTCAATTTCTAGGCAATTATGAAAATGAATGAGTGGCAGAGAAAATAAGAGATCCAGAAACATATTATGTAGAATGAAAAAATGATCCAAATTATCCAAAACACAAGGAAGAAGCTCTGGCAGAATGGAGAAAAAACCATCCTGAGAAAGTAAAAGAGGCTGAGAAAGAAGCTGCTAAACTAGTAAAAATAAAAGAAATCAAAGATTTACAAAAGATTACTGACCCAACTCTGGAAGAAGAACAAGAATTAGAAATTAAAAAAGCAGAATTAGCTAGACTAGAAGCCCAAATGGCTAGTGAAAAGAAATTTAATTAAACTCCTTGAATCGGATTAGGAATAGATTTCACTATTATTGCTGGAATATCTATTTACTTATTAGTTAAAGGGAAAATAAAGAAAAGAAATAAAAGTTAATTATTAATCAATAACATTTAATACTGGCTTAGGACAAGTAATATCTTTAAATCCATCTCAGACAAAGGAGTGAATATTGTGATAGAGGTACTCCTGGCATTTCAATTCCATAGGAAGAGTCTTAAGAACTGGAAACGACGTAGCTTTAATACTCTCCATGACTTTGGAAGTCTCTAATTTATTAGTTTTCAGTAATTTGAATTCCTGGAAAGGGCCACTCGTGACTTCTTGGGCTTTGATTATCCCAGGATTAGTACTGGTGAAAAGAAAATATTGAAACTTTTGTAGGCCAGGTAATTTTTTAAAGTAAATTTCTAGGCCGCTTATGATGTTGTAATATTGAAATCCTTCATCATCATTATAACGTTGAGCTTTATTTAGTCCAGCGATGCTAGATCTTTTTACCACGTCAACAATGTGATCTACACAGTCTACCGTGGTCTTATGATAAAGCCTTTTAATTAGATCAAAGCTACCATCACACTTGAATTTCATGTGTCCTGGTACCATGAAGTTCAATTCAATACTTTTATAATACCCGCAAATTACCAAATACAAATAAAACCAAAGTGTGGTATTGTTTTTGTTTTGCCCTCCCGCATTGTCACAAGTGACCTTCAAGTGCTTTTCACCTTTATTCAGTTGCTTAATTCTATCAAAGACTAGGCTAAGCGTACCATTGGGACCTTTTCCAAGAAGTTTGTTCTCATCAAGAACATAATTAATTTGCTTATGCACCGCTTCATCTTGGATACCAAATAAGTACACTTTATGAGCACTAAGGTAATACACCTTGCTGATCTGTTGATCCAAATGAGGTACATGGACATTTTGGGCTCAATCATAGCTGTAGTGAGCAACGGCGTCAATGCTACGATATGGTATTTTGTCTTTCATTATGGAATAATTTTGGTCGACGAGCTTTCTATGTTCTTCCACCAACTTGGTATTTTTATTATAATAGTTTTGTTCTAACTTGGCTTTGGCGAGATGTTCTTTATATTGCTTTAATAAATCTTGAGCCTCTTCTTCTTTATGGACTTTAAATTGCAAGTCATTCCATAAATGCTGACAAGTATTGCATAAATCGGTTCGGGGGCTCATGTTTTGAATATACGGGGTTAACTGGTACCATAATTTGTGGAATGCATCATACTTGAGGTTATGCAATTTATTATTATCCTCTAGGCCAGCTAAAAAATCCCGGTGAACAGACCTGTAGCTCATTTCTACTGGTAGAAAGATAATTGATAGGGTGACTTGATTAATGTTTCTGACTGGGCTAGATAAGCCATGAACTTTGGCATAATTGAGCAGGAAATTCTTGACAGCGGTAGCAATATCAATATCGATAACCATCCTAGTTTTTCATTGTGGCATTCTCTTCACATTACCATGGACTCATAATAGAAGACCATTCTTGAGCAGGTGATTTTGGATATTTTCAAAATAGTTGCAGCTAATGCCAAGCATATTGAGATAAGTTTTTTGGCAAATCCGAGTGCTACGATTTCAGCAGTAGATAGTTCTCTTATTGATGCGAGTCTTGTTCCTAAGACGTCGACTAGTATTAATCGCTCCCCCATCCATAGATTTGAGTTGGGCCATCAGAAAGATATCTTGTTCAGGTTTTGTTAGAGCCTGAAAGTCTTCTCGCAATTCAGCAAATTCTACTTTGGGCATCTTAGTTGAGCAACCACAACTACATCCCACTTCCAGGAAATGGAGAGCTTTTTTGTATTCAGTGATCATAACTATATAATATATTTTATGCACAGTTTGCCTGGTTTTGTAAAATTTCTTCTACATAGTAGATTAAAGAATAATACATAGGAATACCCCTATATATATACCCATGCAATCTTTTACTCCTCTAATACTTTTGTTTTTTTCTTAGTTCTTGGGATATTTCTGGTAATTCTCGCTTCTTAGAATTTAATTCCTGCTGACTTTATCCAGAAATATCTTCTTGATAAGTAGTATTTATGCTTTTATTAGAATCATTAGAATTGACGTATGATTGTTGGTAAATTTCATAGGTAATTCTTTCTTTATCCAAATATTCTTAAATAGCTTTGGTGTCGGATACTTTGAAAACGTACAGGGCAATTTTCTCGCCTTGCACTTGTTTCAGGATGCTTCTGATGGTACTATAGTTTTTCAGTTCCATAGTGGACTTGATGTAAACTAGCTTCATATTTATATTTATATAGGGATAGTCCTACATACATGTATGTCCGATAACAAACCAATGATCCGAAAATGAGAAGCTTGGCGGTCACTACATGCACGATTCACTGAGCATTACGTCATAGTATAAGCCAAGCCACTGACGCGCAACATATAACATATAGGGCGTTGATCTCTTTCGCCCTTTCACCGCTTGTTAGAAACCTTTTTCTCGTGTATTCAGTATGCCGCTGGAGGAACGGTCCATGGCTGCAGGCGAGGTATAGTATTCTTGTTTCTGAAAGGCATAAGTAAGAAATCCGTGTTGTGCTCGTTTCTTACACGGACATCTGACTTGACTATTTCTCCGAAATCTACCTGATATCCTATTTACGCAAACTGCCTTTTGTTTTACCTGCAGATTAGCAGTTCCAGGGCAGAGATTGGCGACTCGGACGCCGACGATGACAAGGCGTACAAGAACTCTGAGAAGCAGCCAATGGCCGCTAGCGAGGTATAGTATTCCTGTTTTCGAAGGGTCTAACTTGACTACTAAGGTACACAATGCTTGTATTTACTCTATTGTTCATTTTACTGCTCATCCACGTTATCCATCCACCACCAGATGTCTAATTATCCTGGTAAGATTCGTGAATTGCGCTCGACTTTGATCCACAGCTCGCTTTATCAACCATCTTTTATCAATCTGATCTATTACTCTGCCCGCGTCCATGTCCAAAAGTCAACAATTCTTACTTCAGTCGCAAGTCTTCGGAATGGGACATTATTGGGTTCTTGGTTGAGAACAAAGAAGAGGGGTCATTCGAACAGAAAGTGGATTCATATGTCAAAGACCTCGAGTTCATTGCCAATAATGAGCAAGGCAAGAGACAAGAAAAAGCACAGCTACTTATCGACAACTATAAGAAGGCAAGTGGTGTTTTTTTTTTTCTTGAAATGTTGAATGTTAAATAGGAAGTAGTGGCGTGGGAGGGACCTGCTAGGTTCCTTGCCATTCAAGACTGCTAGTTGAGCCACAACACCAGTGTTGGGGCACAGGTGGCCTGCTAGGTTGCCTGTGTTCAAGACTGCTAGTTGACCCGGCACTGGTCCCATCGGGGCACAGGTGACCTGCTAGGTTGCCTGATGTTTGACCCAGCGTTGGGGCAGGTGATCTTCGAGTTTGCCTATTGAAAGAGCCTTTGGGCGGGGGCCCAACGCTGGTAACCGGTGGAATGGAAAATCAGACAGGAATGAGATATTAGTTTGGATTCTAATATTCCATACCTAGGGAAATGACTGTAAATTGGCCAAAAAATGGGAAAAGAATTGTGAAAACACTGCTAGTTCGGTACACTTATACCGACCAAGATTTAATAATGGCAGCTCTTTTGGCAGCTCTTTTGGAGGAGGGGTCATCGGAACAATTAATGGTGGTACTGAATTATTAAGGAGATCAGAGGAAGTAAAGGTAAATCAAGTCGAAGTGTACATATACTGTCAAGACTCAAAACAAGCACTTGTCTATGTGACTGAATTACATTCTCCTTCGTAGGGACAGAAAAGACCTCACGGCACGATCCATGGTGATGAGAATGAAAGCAACAGTGACGAATCACCGTGCGAATCAGCTAAAAAACAATTGACTCGTGAGCTTCGCAAGACCCAACCAAAAGGAATGCGGATCAGCGAGATGAAAGAAAATGATGAATTGCAGGTAAGTTAGACAAGGTTGACATGACGCACAAAGTGAATAGTCAATTTTATAACGTATTTCTGCCACAAATTTCCAACGTTAACAACGTACTACTATTATTCTTAGATAAGCGTTTCGGAATCAGATGTTAAATCTGGGTCCGAATATAATCCACAGGACATTTTTGTCGACGAGAATATGGACGAGAACGAGCCTAGATTTATATTAAAACTGCGTAAAGTGATGGATACACTCAAGAAGAGCACTAATCCGGTGGACAAGACGTAAGGAAAATTTTTGTACACTAGGCAATGGTTACCTTTCAAATGAAATTTAACAGTCGGATTTTCCCTCTTGGTTAGATTGGCTCAGCTTGGCATTTTGCGATTATCGTCTCGGCAGAAGATTTATGAACCTTCAACAATGAGAGCTGAGGCGGTGCGTGCTCTCTCGGAGCAGGAAAAAGCGGAATTAAAGACATTTACAGAAATTCCAGCTGTAATGGGTGTTCCGGTTTTTGAAGGGGTAGGCATTATCACTTATCGAGAAATCTTGAGTGAGGACATGGGTGTATACCTAATAATTCATAATATTTTAGAATACTTTGAATGATCGCTGGCGGAATCTGTCCTCCTTCACCTCTTCGACGACGGTCGAACGCACAACGCTCCGATTACACGAGCTTTTGTAAGTAAGGTGGCATTCAGTAATATTGCGGGTGGCTTTTCTAAGCATTAACATTTCGTTTCACCAGCCTGACCGGCCTTGAGGGTAATGAAGCACTAAGGAAGGTTATGAATGAACGGACATTCACAGCAAAGTATATTGTGCCATTGAATGCGCATCAGAGTGGGTGGTGTTCAATATGTTGGTATGTATGCAAGAGCAATCTATCTTTATACCCTGGTGTATCAACTATATTAACTAAATTTCTTTTCAGGAAATTATGCATTTTCACAAGCGATGTGTGCATTGGCGCCAGATATTTATGTCATGTGGGAATGGGGCGCGAACATCCTGCCTCGGTCTTTGCAACAAATGGTGTATTTGGACAAGACGATTCGTTCAGTATACGCCATGAAGGTGAGCGTTCGTACATATTTAATGTTCCGTGCAGATCATTTAACGTCATCTTATTTTAATGTCCACGGATACTTTCAGGAAATCTGGCTCGAAACAAAGAACCTTCTCTGTAAGGCCCAGAGAGAAGCCAGCATAACCATTACAGAGGATTACTTATCAGGCTGCTCATCACCAATTAAACCTGACGATGGTCCGTGGAAGGCGCTGTTCCATAGCTAAGCGATCATTGCAGTAGCGAAAAAAAAAAAAAAAAAAAGGAGTTGCGAGAACCAAAGCAGAGAGAGTGGGAGAAACAAAGAGCATTAGGTTATGTTTTTGGCAATTATTTTATATAGCGGATATTGAATCATTATAGCGGATATTGAATCATTAAAAGATTGCGGGCAAAGCGAGAGGGAAATAAACTTATGCCCAAATGACGTCAAATGTTCACTTTGTCTGGTTTTGTTGCAGCGCCCCATATGTCGTGCTGTTGCACGTGATCATGCCCTGTGGCTTTGGGGCACTGTCCGCCGTCCTCGTTTTGGAAGCAGATCATTGCCACCATGACAACCTCTCAAGACCAGCGCTACTGCATCATCACCGGCGCATCCTCGGGGCTAGGTAGGCCGCTTCCATCTGAACAATGAACAGTAGCAGCTACCCGGCTGATTGACTGCCTGAACCCCACCCACCCCCAGGCTTCGAGATTGCCCGCCAGCTTCTGCTGCAGGAGAACTGGCATCTCATCCTAGGTCAGTATTGAACCTTCCCACAATCCTATCATTTCTTTTATTCCCTCGTTAATTTCAATACATGCGCAACCCCAGCATGCCGCAACGACTCCCGCGCGCAAGCAGCCCTGTCATCATTTCCCTCTGATCTCGAGACACGTAATTGCGTCGCGGAGACGGCGCTCCTTGACATGGCTTCGCTCGATTCCGTGCGTGCATTTGCGCAGTCATATATTGAGAAGAAACTACCGTTGCACGTGCTGGTCAACAATATATCCTTTTTATTTCTTTGTGATCCTGCATGTGCAGCTCAAATGAGAATGCGAATCGATTGAGGCCTTAATGTGAACGGGATAACGCGTCCACACGCCGGGGTGTACGAGATAGACTACAGTGTAACTGAGGACGGGTTCGAGACCAAGTGAGTGGGTGTGGGTTCGGTGGAGAGACGAGGGCAACTCTGCTTTTTTCTTTAATCGTTACGCTGGACAACAAACCCATATTTTGTAGCATCGCCGTGAATTACATGGGCCCTTTCCTGCTCACGAACCTTCTACTGCCCGTACTCGAGAGGTCTGCGCCGGCGCGCATCGTCAATGTGTCGTCGCTGCTTTACAGGCAGGTGAATAAAGGTAGATTGTTGCAAGAAAGGATAAATTGAGGTTCCTTCTGGCAATTTCATCCTTGGCTCGAATCAAGCACTCACCCGATATCATCGTATTTTCCTTCCCTTCAACCTGCCTAAGCCACCGCCCTCTCGCACCTATCGCCCATCGGCCCCCTCACCGCAACCGCAACCTATCCCCTCTCGAAGCTCTACCTAAACTGGCACACCCACCATTTCGCGCACCATATCCTCCCCACCGGGGTGACCACGCATGCCGTGTGCCCGGGCTTCATCCCGACGACGGGGCTAGGCCGCGCGGGACCATGGTACGCGCGTTGGGCAATGCAGAACGTCATGATTTGGATGCCCTTTGCCGTGTCTGTCGAGCGCGGGGCCGAGAATTGTGTGGGCGTTATCGTCGGTGAAGCGGAGGAAGGAAATGGAATGGTATGGGTAAAAGGGGGATGGGTGCCCGGGGTCGAGGGGGCAGAGGAGGCGGAGATGGTATGTTTTTT
>RBNI01001680.1:0-21342 GCA_003990745.1 Jimgerdemannia flammicorona | reverse complement strand
AAAAAAAAATATAGAGATTTTACAGATATAAAGAATCTATATTTATAAAAAGTAACTCATAGAAAAATAGTTATAACTTAGCCATCTTATAGCTAGCAAACTTGTATAAATATTCCAGTATCTAAAGTGAATAAACCTCAGGTCAAAAGAGTTTGAGCCTCACTTTGGTAGTCTGATAATGAGATCAGACAGATACTACTTGTAACTCTGAGAAGTCAAGAAGAGTTATGGAAATCTGCTGTATTTCTCTGATTACATACTCACTATGTTATAATAAATACTTATTTCTCTAATATTATATACAAGATAAAATTCTTCTTATTTGAATTTTAGTTTAGTAGTAAAATTGGTTTCAATTATACTTCTCTAAATAAGAACTTAATCTCTAATTTTGATCTTCTAATTATAGTGCTTCTTTTACTTTTCTTAAATCTTAATTATCTAAACTTGAGTTTAATTTCACAATTATTCTATCTTATTAAGAAGTTCTCTGAGGTTCTCATAATTAGTAGTTCTGGTCTTTTTGATAAATATTATTTTAAATAGCTTTTATTTGATAAAGATAATAGAGATATTTCAAATTTTCTATAGGATCTTAGATAAGCAGAGGTTCCTATTGATAGAGTTGACTTAAATAAGTATTTTCTTAATAGTTTGGTTTATTTATTCTAATATATTATTGATTTAAGAGTAATATGATATAGTTTTTTTTTAAGTAAATTCTGTAAATTTATATATAAGTTATAACTAACTTATTGATAAACTCTGTTTTATAGTCTGAGGTAAGATTTTCTAAAATACTATATTAGAGAATAAGTCTATAAAGAAGTCTTATAATAATTAAAGTATCTATAATTTCTATTGAGAAAACCTTAAGCTATTTGGTCAAATATTTTATAAATACTAGAATATATTTATTTCTTTTTAATATTACTGACAGAAGTTCAATTATATCTACTCTTTATCTTTAGAAGATATAGATGAATAGTGTGATAAATTGCAGCAGTACTTGATAATTCTTCTTCTCTTAATACTTCTGATAAGTATTATATCTTCTGATGATATCTCTAATATATATTCTAAGATAGAGCTAATATTTGTATTTTTTTACAGCTTTTCTTCTATACTTATCTATTCTTGATAGACCTTCTAGTATTCTTGTCAAATGAGATCTTCTTACTTCTTAATAGTTATAAAAACTTTCTTTAAGATATAGTTTCTAGATATATCCTTTTTCTGATTTATTAAATTATATAAAAAAGTATATCAGTATTATTATAAGTCTTTTTTACTTTATAGATAATGATAATTTTATAATCTTACAGAATTAGAATTCAGCAGATAAGAATTCTAATAGAGTTCTTATAGTGAAATAATTATTTAAAGGTAATATAGTCAATTATTAGAGTAAATATTTTTCTGATAAAATAATATTTAAATAGAGTAACTGCCTATATAACTGTAAGATATTTTAATTTAGTACTGCTATAATTAGCTTGCTACTTATTGATAGCTCAGCTTGTATAAGTTATTATATAGTATTACTAATCAGATTTTTCTTAGACTAGAACTACTCTAAGATTATTTTTTTAGAGATATCTATATATTGTTACATAGTGGTTGCTGAGTTCTTTAAATATGCCAGATTCTCTTTAGGTATATCTCTTAGACTAACTCAAGTTTGTTATAAGTAAGTTCTTATTAGAGTACCTTTCCAAGGTCTTATAGTCCTCAAACTTCTTATCTTTAACTATCTTATTATCTCTTAGATTGCTTACAAGAAAGTATATATGAGTGAACTTAACTGAAACTTGACTGAATTTATTTCAGAGGAAATAAGAGGAATATTTATACAAAATATAATTCAATGGTTACTAAGATATAAAGCTAAATATAAATTCCAATAACTAAAATAAAATACCAGGATAGGAAAAACTGCTAAGTTCCAGGGTCAGCACTGATGGTTGTACAGATTCAGGGTGCTGGCATTATTCAGTGTTACATCAGAATACTAGTGCTGGAATTATTCAGTATTATATCAGAATGCCAGTACTGGCATTATTCAGTATAACCAAGAGACTTAGAGCAAAATGTTCAGGACCATGAGGACTTCATCCTCATCATCACTAAAGGAGATGAGATCCACAAATTCATCATCATCATATAGGTTGCATGTTTCACATACTTCGTACATATCATACATCTCGTGTATGTCACATGAGATAACATCATTACCAATAATGTCATTATGTTCAGTGGTAGGGAAATCAGGAGCTCTCCAATCTATGAGGTTCTCTTCCACAAAATAGGGGACAAATGTGAGGTCTTGGGGGGGTCTAACCTGGATGCTTGGGTCTTGGAATACTGAGATCAATCCTTGCAGGAATTGGTCTGGATTGTCCTGGAGAATGAGATGCCAGAAGTCTTCTACTTCATCACTATTGAGGGTGATAGTGGACTGGGCTTCTGTGGCCACTCTGGCTTCTAGTGCATTGATACAGTAGAATGATAGGTCTCTGAAGTCTGAGACTCTAACATACTCTAAGTTGGGGATTGACCATGGTGTATGTCTGAAGATCTGATAGATCTTCTTAGCTGTCCTTATTTTGCATATATTCATGAGAGTGGCATCTTGTAGCTCTTGAGTGCTGGTCTGTAGGAACTCCTGGTACAGGAGGTTTTCTATTTTATACTCCTGCTACATTTAGAAGCATTTGGTAGTAATGGTGATCCTTGTTTCCATTTCACAGGGTAGAGGATATAATGGTAAGGGTCACTAGTACCTAGGTTGACACTAGGAGTCCTTCTTGAGTGGGTCCTCATAGCTCTTCTGATGTCTTGGAACATTCTTTCTTCGACTAAGATGCCTTGGTGATTCCTTGACCTTGAGGTTTGGTGAGCAGCAGGCATTTTGTTTGTAGTAAGTCTTTGAGCTATTTTGGGATTGGTGGGTCTTGTTGGTTGCTGCTACTGCAGTTCCTTGATCCTTCTTTTATATTCCTCAAGATACTCAACTATGGTCACAATGACTCACAGTTGGTCATAATTGCTCATCTCATATACTGTATGATCTTTTTGTGCTTTAATCTAATAACTTGCAAGGAAAGACTGTCTCCTGTGCTGATGTCATCATTCTGGGGTCACCATTACATCTTCCTCCTGAATAAGGATCTTCTCAAGCATCCTTATTCATTGATCCAGCCCTGAAAAATTTGCTGATCCCATAACCTCTGACAAGGGGTCAAAAAGTGATATTTATGGGCTGGCATCTTCCCTTTGTATTTTGGCATAATGGTGAAGGATCACTCCCTTCATATAGAGCAAGGGCCTGATTCTGATCTTGACCAATCAGTTAATGGTTCAAACTCCTCTGGCTTTGAAAGTCTCATGGATGAGTAGTTGCTGGTACCATATTCCTTAGAGAATGGTCCAGACAGATAGTCTGCTGGTCACAAGATATGCTGTTATGATTCACAGACTAGAACCTTGTAGGCAGTCATCATGTTTTGCTTCTCTTATATAGGTTTGTGGTACTTCTTAAGTCTGTTTCTGTATACTGTAGTAGGCAGTATGGTCTCTGAGATTTTTCTAAGCCAGAAGATAGTTCCCTTGATATCTTGCACATAAAGGGTCCTTCCCATTTGGGCTCCAGTTTTCATGACCATGAGGCTTCTAACATATTTCAATACAGTAGGACCTTTTTTCCAATTCGGATGGGTTCTAGGGTCTTGTGATTCTTTTCCACATTCTTTCTTATCAGTGCTTGTGACTTGATAATGTAATCTTCAGCCTTCTTCCTGATTTGGTGTAGTCTCTGGATTTCTGCATTGACCTGTCTCTAAGTTAGGTCTAGATTTGTGGCTGAGGTTCCATCAGAATCTTCTTCTCTGAAGAGCAGTTCTCTTGGGGTAAAGTGTATGCTCTGTGATCATATATCTTGTAGGATAGAGAGAGCAGTTGGGAGATAGTTAGCTCAATTCTCATATGTCTCTGAGATCTTTGCCAGGATGTTCTTGAAAGTCTTGTTGGTTCTCTCTGTCTGTCCATTTTCTTGAGAGTGGTATGTAGTGGTCTTGATGTACTGGATCTTGTATTTCTGATACATTATCTTGTGGAATCCATTGACAAATTCTGTACCATGGTCTGTTGTGATTTACTTTGGTGTCTTATAGTGGCAGATGATTTCTCGGTGCAGGAAGTCAGCTATAGAGAGGACATTGGCTTCTTGTAATGCTCCTGCTTCTATTTATTTGGTAAAGAGGTCTACAATAACTATAATATAGCAGTTTCCTAATAGTGTTACTAGTAGTGGCCCAACGATATCTATTGTGATATGGTGGAAGGGGATAGGCTCAATTCTTGATGATCTAAGTACCTAGTCTTGCTGATCTTGTTTCTGTTTTTGGCACTTGTCACACCCTTTGACAAATTGGTGCAGGTCTTCTTCCATCTTGGGCCACCACATGGTTCTTCTTACCTTGTTATATATGTTGGTTCCTCCTAGGTGTTCTAGTTCATGTACTTCCTTCATTACTTGATACTTCTTATGTTTGTGTATTACTAGCTTTCCTCCTTTTCTGAGTATAGTATTGTCTAGTTCAAACTGTTTCCAAGTCCAGTTAATGATGGTGATTGTCCAGGGTTCAAGGTGGTTGGGCATCTTCTGCTGCCCAAAATAGCTGATTAATCCATAGTATAACTCCTTATTCATATTGAGTAATCTTGATGGGAGTGTTTCAGAGTGTCCTTGAGAGTGTATCAGCATTGGTGTTAGTTCTTCCTGAGCAGTACTTGACAGTATAGTCATACTCTTGCAGCCTGTAGATCTATCTGACATATATTCCTTTGGAGTTCAAAGTGTGGAATAGTCAGACAAGAGTGGAATAATCTGTTTGAATGGTGAAGTGTTTCCTGGCTAGGTAGTAGTAGAACTTGTCTACTGCCCAAACTACTGCTAAGCATTCAAGCTTGCATGACTTGTAGTTCTGTTCTGCTCCATGGGTACCTCGGCTTATATAGGAGATGACATATTCATGTCCATCTTTCTTCTGAGCTAGGACTACTCCAAGTCCTATAGCACTTGCATCTGTCTGCAGGATGAATTCTAGGTTCCAATCTGGTCTTCTGAGAATAGGTGCTTGGATCAACCTGGTCTTGAGTTCATTGAAGGTTTCTTGGCATTTCTTGGTCCATTTGAATTGGTTTCTTTCTTCAATAACTCATAGATAGGTGCTGCAATGTTGGAGTATTCTTTGATGAATCTTCTATAGTAGCTGGCCAGTCCAAGGAAGGTATGGACTTCTGTGGTTGGTGATGGCATTGAGCTTCCTGTAGTCAATGCAGAGTCTTGGCACAAACTCTCCAGGCTTGCTTCCTTTCTTTGGGATGAGGACAATAGGTGAAGCCTAGGGACTGATAGCTTGCTTGATGATTCCAGCTTCTTCTATTTCCTTAAGTTCTGCTCACAGCCATTCTCTGTAGACAGGTGGTATGGGTCTGGCTTTCTGGTAGATGGGCTTGGTATCACCAGTGTCAACTTTATGGTAGTACTTGAGTTCTTGATTGTGGATATCTCTGAAGTCTGTAGTAAGTACTTCTTCATTCTGGTGCAGGATCTTGAGAAGTTGTTCTTCCAGGGGAAAGTTTTCTCCAATAGTATATGTGTGCTTATTCTGGTCCTTGTCTTTCTTGTACTCAAATTTGGTAATCTTGGTGGCAGCATAGGCTCCTCTTCTAGTGGATCCAAAGTCTTGTTCTCCTCTCTTAGTCTTGATGAGTTCAATGGCTTCAGTGATCTTAGGTTTCTTGATTTCGTAGATCAGCATCTGGCCAATCCTGTCATGCTTCTTGACTTCAAATGGAGTGGTGGGGTTGTGATTCCTAACTATAAGGAAGATCTTGCCAGTGTAATCAGGGCCAATTACTCCTCCTTCAACTGAGATTTCACTTTTGGCCAGACTGCTCCTGGTCTTGATAATTCTAGTATAGTTCTCTGGCAGCTTGACTCCAATTCCAGTGCCAAGTAGGGTGGTGGTCTGTGGTTTAAGGGTAGCATCTTGAATGCTGACAAGGTCTATTCCTATGGCTCCTTTAGTCTTGTATTCTGGGATCTTGGCTTTGGAGTAGAACTTCTTAATCTTGAGGGTGATATCTGGTTCTTGTTCCTCCTTATCATCACTGTCAGCTTGAAGCTCTGGGAGCTGGTCATCTTCTTTAGCTTTTCTTTTTACTTTGGCAGCTTCTTGCTCATGTTTATATTGGCAGATTTTCCTGACTTCACTGATACAGGACCAGCAGTCATTCAGGTGTTCAGAGCAGTATATTCTAGTATCATGGAGGCATCTTCCTTGAGGGGTATAGCCATCAATAATCTTATTATACCACTGCTCATCTGTGAGCTTAGGTGTCTTATTCTTGTTCTTGTTCACTGAGTGTATGAAGACCTCTGTGTCCTCTTTATCTCCTTCCACCATATCTGATAGGACTCCTTTGTGGACATTGATAGAGACTCATACCTTTCTCCCTCTATAATTGATCTGCATCTTCTGAGCATTGAGATCAATGATGGCCTTGGCCTTGTGGAGCCATTGGTTGCCAATGAAGATGTTATAGTTGGTGGCACTTATAACAATCACATCTACTGGGATGGTAGCTCCTCCTATTTTGATGGAGACTTCTCAGATTTTGCCAAGGAGGGTAGCTCATATACCATCTGCTGTAATATAGACCATCTTAGTGGACTCTTCAATGTCTCAGCCTAGGTGGTCAATTGTCTTCTTGCTCATGAGACATCTTCCAGCACTGGTATCAATAATGGTATCAAAGATATAGTCTTTAATCTGACATGGGGTATAGGCTGATGTCTTGCACTGGTCTTTAGATTTTTCACCTGAGTTTTCAGATTCTTCCTGTGTATTGTGAGCTTCTACAATCTTGTACTCTTGATTCTTGGCAGTAGTTGCAAGTCCTACTCTCAACTGCTGTCTGAAGGCAGGGACTTCAGCTAGCTGTCCAAAAGTAGTATTGACCTTCTGTTCCTTAAAGTCCTTATAGATATCATACTAGTGGATCTTGGTCTTGCACAGCTTCTGTTCCTTCTTGCTTTCACTTTTTCCTGAGACTAGAGTAGTTCCTTCAATGATTTGGTGGGCAGCTTCATCTAACTCCATGTCTTGATCAATCTTCTCGAGTTGAGTCTTGCTTTGTATAGTGACAGCTGGGGTCTTCTTTGATCTTCCAACTGGCTTGCTGTTGCTCTTCTTGTTATAGAGCTTGGACTGAGTTCTGGTACCTTTAGTAGCAGAGTAGAATTTGAGCTCCTCATAGTATTCTTCATCATCAGTATCACCAATCTCCTTAATAACTACTGTATTAGTTTGTTCTCTGGTTCTACTAGCATTGCTTGGTTGGGCTTTGTATCTTGTTTCAGTCATGCAATTCTTTGTATAGTGGCCTTCTCCACATCTGAAGCATATGATATTGTGTTCTTCTGTAGCAGCTGCAAATCTCTGCACTGGTCTCCTGTTGACACTTCAGACTTCTCTAACAACATCACCAAGGTGTGCAGTCATCTCAGTGAACTGCTTGGCAAGTTCTTCCACTGGGTCAGCTTTGGGTGCCTTGGGGGTAGGTGGGGTTGGTTGTCTGTTTATAACTATGGCAGATATAATACTAGTTGGTTTTGATGGCTCTATCTTGATGCCAGTTATTTTCTCCATTGAGTGTTCAGCAGAGTGTCTGGTAGTGCAATATCTCTATACAAAGATCACTTTCTGATCAAGGGTCAGTATAGCTAGAGTAGACTGGATTGCTAGAGAAATTTCAGAGTGAACTCCTTTGAGGAAGGTTGAATCCACTATTTGTTCCTTGAGAGCATCATCATAGCCAGCCAAGACAATCTGGTGACAGATTCGGGTATAGAATGAGTTGGAATCTTTACTAAGTCTCTGGCAGATAGTGTTAAGTTGATTCTTGAGAGCTTGCTTGATCTCTTCAATATAGTATGTTGTTCTGAGGAAGGCCTTCATGTTGGCAAGTTTAGCTGCACTATTATTGGTAATAGTAGCTATATTAAACTTGTCTCTGGTGGGTCCTCTGAGACTGACTGGTAGAAGGGCCAATTGTGCATCCACACCAAGGGCTCATATGGCAGTGAATTGTTCAAAGTCTTCAATGAAGGTCAGGATTGACTCTTCAGTAGTATATCTATAGAATGTGGGGGGACACATTTCTATCTTATCTTGAATTCTTGCAGGGGTGACTCTTGTAGTCAGAGTAGTTGTTGTGAGGGTTGTTCATTTTTCAGCTTAAAAGTGAGGAATTCATCTTGAATCATTAGTCAATAGACACCAAGTTGTCACATAGTGGTCACTGAGTCCTTCAAATATGCCAGATTCTCTTCAAGATATATCTCTTAGACTAACTCAAGTTTGTTATAAGCAAGTTCTTATTAGAGTGCCTTCCCAAGGTCTTATAGTCCTCAAACTTCTTATCTTTAACTATCTTGTTATCTCTTAGATTGCTTGCAAGGAAGTGTGTATAAGTGAACTTAACTGAAACTTGACTGAATTTATTTCAGAGGAAATAAGAGGGATATTTATACAAAATATAATTCAATAGTTGCTAAGATATAAAGCTAAATATAAATTCCAATAACTAAAATAAAATGCCAGGACAGAAAAAACTACTAAGTTTCAGGGTCAGTACTAATAGTTGTACAGGTTCAGGGTACTGATATTATTCAGTATTATATCAGAATACTGATGCTAGCATTATTTAGTGTTATATCAGAATGCTGATACTGGCATTATTTAGTATAACTAAGAGACTTAGAGCAGAATGTTCAGGACCATGAGGGCTTCATCCTCATTGTTACTGAAGGAGATAAGATTCATGAATTCATCATTATTACATAGATCACATGTTTTGCATACTTTGTGTATATTGCACATCTCACATATGTCACATGGGATGATGTCATCGCTGATGATGTCATCATGTTTAGTGATGGGAAAATTGGGGGCTCTCCAATCTATAAGGTTCTCTTCTACAAAATAGGAGACAAATGTGGGATCTTGGGGGGGTCTAACCTAGATGCTTGGGTCTTAGAATACTGAGATCAATCCTTGCAGAAATTGGTCTGGATTGTCCTAGAGAATGGGATACTAGAAGTCTTCTACTTCATCACTATTGAGGGTGATAGTGGACTGGGCTTCTATGGCCACCCTGGCTTCTAGTGCATTGATATGGTAGGATGACAGATCTCTGAAGTCTGAGACTCTAACATACTCTAAGTTGGAGATTGATTATGGTACATACCTGAAGATCTGATGGATCTTCTTAGCTGTCCTTGTTTCATGTATATCTATGAGAGTGGCATCTTATAGCTCTTGAGTGCTGGCCTGTGGGAACTCCCAGTACAAGAGGTTTTCTATTTCATACTCCTGCCATATTTGGAGGCATTCAATAGCAATGGTGATTCTTGTTTCCATTTCACAACAATAGAGGATATAATGATAAAAGTCACCAGTACCCAGGTTAACACTAGGAGTCCTTCTTGAGTAGATCCTTATGGCTCTTCTGATGTCTTGGAACATCCTTTCTTCAACTGAGATACCTTGGTAGTTCCTTGACCTTGAGGTTTGGTGAGCAGCAGGCATTTTGTTTATGGTAAGTCTTTGAGCTATTTTGGGATTAGTGGGTCTTGTTGGTTACTGCTACTATAGTTCCTTGATCCTTCTTTTATATTTCTCAAGATACTCAACTATAGTCACAATGACTCACAGTTGGTTATTATTGCTCATCTTATATGCTGTATAATCTTCTTGCGCTCCAATCTGGTGGCTTGAAAGGAAAGACTGTCTCCTGTACTGATGTCATCATTCTGGAGTCACCATTACAATATATATATATAATAAAAGAGAGGTACTTTATTAAAGTTGCATAGATTGTATATTTTATGTATTACTGATGAATGATATAAATCTAATAAAATAGCATAAGTCATATATTAATATATCAAGTTGCTATCTCAACATTCTTACTTAATAAGATATATAACTTGAAAAAAGAATACAAATTAGAGTAAAAAGTAATGCAATACATGTAAAAACTAGAACTATATATAATCTAAAGAATTAAATATAGTGCTCTGAATAAGTTAATTCAAATCAAATCTGGATTCAATTTGTCACATGATAGTTTGATCTAAATCTCAAATCTGAAGCCATCTGAATTAACTCAGATTAATCTGAATCACTCCATCCAAATCACCCCATCCAAATCACCCATCTGAACTACCCCAATCTAAATCACTCAATCTGAATCACTCAATTCAAATCACTCAATCTAAATCACTCAATTTAAATCACTTAATCCAAATCACTCAATCTGAATCCTCCAATTCAAATCCTCCAATTTAAATCCTCTAATTCGAATCCTTCAATCCAAATTCTCATCTGAATCCTTCAACCAAATCCTCCAATCCAAATCCTCCATATGACTCATATACTAGATACATCCACATATACAATACATATATGCAAATATATACATATATATACAAACATGCAAATACACATGTTGACAGATCAGTCTTCAATAGTTTATAGTACTGATGATGCTTCAAGTTAAACATCTCTGATAGTTTCACACCTTCTACACAATCCTTATTCCGAAATTTGGTAATATTGTACTAAGATAGAAGATGATATTGTTTGTAATTATTGCAGAAAAAAAATTAAGATGCACCTATTGATATAACTGATACTTTTTGTTTGACACACACATGATACTGTTTCATCTACCCCCATAAACTGCATCAGCCAGAAGTTCAAAATGCTTAGTGGTATGACTTTGAACATATATTGACACATAAAAGACAAGTATTCTGACAAAATAAAAAAGAACACAGAGATAAATAAAATTGACATCCAAGTTATAGTGGGTATATTTATCCAATTGCCTGACTATTTCTGTACCAACAACCCTATTTAATCAAAAATATTTAGCCATACTCTTCAGCAGAATTTCGAAATTAGCTTATTTGCTAGATTGTGTATATAGATCAGCCATTCATAACTATCAAGAGTGATTAATTGTATAGTATGTATCTTTGATCTCCTCAAGCATGATTTATATTTGCCAAGTACTAATACTATTTGTAAAGATATCCTGGAGGTCTATAGGAAGGAGCATGATAATCTCCACCAGATACTTCAGATAAAATAAGAGCAGCACCATAATCTTTGCAAGCTGAATTATATATATATATTTATAAAGAGCTTACCAATTTAACCTCACATTCAATAAGCAGAATTTAGCAGATAAAATTTTATTTACAATTGACACATGGATATTCCTCAATGCAATTGTGTTTCTGGGTATTATCAGTCATTAGATTGACCTTGATTAGTAGCTTAAATCTCTCACCCTTGACTTCATCAAACTTGCTGGCCCTCATTCTGGAGACAACATTACAGATACTTTATTAGTTATATCCAGGAGCTTGGGATCACAACTAAGGTAAAAAAGAGGGGCTTGTCATCAGGTCAGCATTTTGAGAGAGATTCTAAAATAAAACAGATTTTATTGGTTATTTATTTTTGCATAAATTTTCTGACCAAATATTTCAAGTACAAATTTTGGCCATTATGACAGATAATACCACAAATAACTCAACATTTTTCCAAGTTTTAGCAGCTAGCCTCAAATAGGAAAATGTGGCCTTTAGTACAGAGAGCTGCCATGTGTGATACTAGACCCATATATTGATCAGAACTATCTTATATATATAGATAAAATATCCAAGAGAGGAGGGGCTCTGAGTATAATTTTCAAGCTATACAAACTGATTATATTAGTCTGATCATCCCCACAATGATGAGAAAAATTTACTACACAGTATAGGGCAATCAGTTTAGCTCTGAAAGAGCTTATATTGGACATCTGTATGCATTGGAACTCAACATTTGTAATGATCTAGTGTACACTAGAGTTTGTTGTGGTATATGTCCTTTTTTTCTTCAGTTGGCTGAAGCAACTTATTTTGGATAATTGAAGACTTATTTTTTAAAAAAACAAAAAACAAAAAAAAGCCAATAGATTCAATAGTGGCTACTGACAAGAAAATATGGGATAAGGCTCTAGGTGAAAGCAAGTGGGACATATTTAGGAATATTGTCAGAGTTTTGGAAGTAAGTGGTAATTGCTCTGGCTCTATACTCATTTTGTCTATCTCTATACTCATTTTGTCTGCCTCTATACAATGCAATATCTCACCACATATAACTGCCAGTATTTTGACAATTGTGTGAAGAATATAGTCAAACAAACAACCCCAATAATAAGCTCTGCAATACCAGTATATAACCTTCTGATTGACTGACTAGAGGACAAGCTTGAGGACAGGCTGGAGGGTTATGGTGATTTATGGTTAAGCCCAGATCAGAGAGATGCCATAGAGGTTACTCTAAGCAAGCTCAGAAAATACTACTCCAAAACAGATACCACCATATACTCAATTAGTATAGGTATATCAATATTAGCATGTGGCTGTTGCTTCTTCCAAAACAGAGAAACCTCTACAAAAACTCACTCTCTTTTCTTCAAACAGTGCTGGACCCATGCTTAAAGCTACAATACTATAAAGATCAGGGCTGGGAGCAGCACTTCATTGAGAGAATCAAGTAGGCCATAATTGAAGTATACCAGAAAAACTATATATCACTATAAGGTTCTGGCTGAAGTCCAGATAAATATGCCAAGAGATCTCTTCTGTCCTACATTTACTTCAGCAGAAAGAGAAAGAGAGAGCCATCAGTAGAAGAGCTGCTGTCAATAGACAAACTTATCATTTACCTTACTAGTAATTATGTGATCCTGCTAGAGGGTGCAGAGATGCTCAACTGGTGGAAGGTGGGTTGTCAGGTGGGCATTGAGCCAATTTAACCCACCAATCTAACCACTGCTCTACCTACTAGAATATGCAGCTACATCAAATAGACTTTCCTAGCCTATATGGTATGACTCGGAACTATTTGGTGATTCCTGTCTCCAGTGCTCCTGTCAAGCAGGTGTTCTCAGGTAGGGTGGACCTCATTGCTCCAAAGAGGTGTATACTGAATGCTGAGACAATCCAGATATGTATGTATCTAAAATCTTGGTGGGGCTTGGGTTGCTAAAATTCAGCAGGTCTTGGGAATTTGTGGATAAGTTGATTGGCCTTGTGGAATATTTAATATCTTTCAAAAATAATAAAAAGGGAAAAAAAACCTAAGGACTCAGCCTGGAGTTTGCAGCCCAAGTGGGGCAGTGGTTGACAAGATTGGTGGTAGCAGCAGAGAGAGCATACAAAATTTGTGGCCCTCTACCAGTAGTAAGGAGCAGCCCCAAGCTGTCAGTACTCAGGTCAGTAGACAGATTAGTAGGTGGGCACAGGGTCAGCAGAGGGAGCATGCAAAATTTGCAGCCCTCTGCCAGCAGCAAGGGGTAGCCCCAAGCTGCAAGTGTCTGGATCAGAGGGGTTGGCAGAGGGGGGGTAGGCAGAGAGAGCACATAAAATTTGTAGCCCTCTGCCAGCAGTGAGAGGCAGCCCCAAGCTGTCAGTGCTTGGATCAGTGGGTGGGATTGGTTGGTGGGGTCAGTGGGTGTAGGGTCAGCAATAGAAGTATGCAAAATTTATGACCCTCTGCCAGTAGTAAGGGGCAGCCCCAAGCTGCAAGTATCTAGAATAGATGGAGTAGGTAGAGGGAGTGCACAAAATTTGTGGCCCTCTGCCAGCAGCATAGGGGTAGCTCCAAGCTATCAAGGAGTCTGAGTCTGGATCAGAGGGTACTTCTGGCAGTCAGAGGGTACTTCTGGCAGTCAGAGAGTACTTCTGGTAGTCAGAGGGCATTTCTGGTAGACAGAGAGTACTTCTGGTAGTTGAAGTCCATCATAGATTTAGGCCCCATCACCAGTTTGGATCCCATGGGCACCCTGGCCTTGTGCTACAGTACCGCACCAGCAGTACTACAGAGCAGGGCCAAGGGGCTGGTAGGGCTCTGCATAATGGCTAAACTAGTACTACAGAAGAGATGCCTGGCCCAACCCCCCTACAAAAGACTGTCTAACCCTCACAAAAGATTGTCTAACCCTTGTAAAAAATTGCCTAACTCTCACAAAAACTGCTCCACCCACTGGTCCTAGGCCTTGATGAGTCTATTATCTGTTGTAAGTATAACAACTATTGTGTCTGAGCTCTCCTCAAAGACAATAGTGCCATGGTGGTTATGTGGTTAGAATAGGATGACCATGTTGGCTGTAAATGGGACTCTGAAACCATAGGTAAGATTATACCAAACTCTGCCACTATTCTTCCAGGTTGGGCCCTTCCTTTCTGGAATATAAAACATTACTAGGGTGATATTGTTGTCTGTATGTGTGGGCAGAGAAATGTTGTGTCTGATATATTCTGATATGATATAAGTGTACAGTTGGATGAACCCTTGACCCAGAACCTCATACTGCCAGGCTGTGCTAGTGGATGCCTGCTCTTGGTTCAGCCCCAGAAGCCCTGGCTTGGAAATCTACCAAAACAGATGGCAACTGGTTAGTCCTTTTTGCATGTAGGGGAGCAGAAACTCCCTGGACCACAGAAACTCCCTGGGCTGTAGCACTCAAAAAAAGTGGAGCTCCTCACCTCATATGGTATGTAAGAATATATATATAGCTATACTAAGATCATCACCAAGCTGGTCTGCTGTATGCTCTACCTATCTGCTCAAAGAACCCCAGATCATAGTCACTATTACTACATAGACTGTATTGTGCTCATGTACAGTTTGCTCTTCAATGGTACTTCTAAAGTTCCAGTAGGGATACAGAATCTTGTGTATCTCTAGAATTGTATCAAAAAGAGTATATTAGTAAAGAGTGTGATTTATCTGGAGAGGAGTAAAAAAAAGAGAGATGAGTGTGGGAGATTTCAGAACTCTGAAACCCACCCTTCACCAGTATTGCAGTATATCTAATTTCCATCCAAACCCCCCCTCTTTACTTTTTTTGCCCCCTCTTTTCTACTACTTGGTATTTGACACAATCCTTGCAAATCTTGTTGATATAGCAGTGAAGCTCATCACTGTAGAGGTTTCTTATCACCATTGTAACCACCTTTCCATGTTTGTTAATAATGATATAGTTCTCTTCATTATTAGTTACTCCTGCTGACCAATGGTCCTCTTGGTCAAGAACAATTGACTCTGATTCAAATATAGACCCCCAAGCCTTGATGACAATGCTGGTACTGTTCATGCTGAACATCTTACCCTCAAATTTCTCTATTTGATCAGATGCCAGATATGGTTGAACTCAGGTAACTTTTAACTCTCCTTTTTAATGGAACTGAGCCCTGATCTGAGGGACTGAGATAAGTATGTAGATGGGTTGTATGTAGACAGATTGCATATAGACAGATTGTATATAGACAGATTGCATACAGATGGGTTGTATATGAATGGGTTGCATACAGATGGGTTGCATACAGGTGGGTTGCAAGCAAATGGGTTGTATGTGAGTGTGGGTGTTTTTTAGAGAAAGACCATGTAAAAAATAAAGTTAAATAAAACACAGTAATGGGTATTTCAGAAAAAGAGTATGAGTGAGTAAGTAAGTGAGCTGCATACTGATGAGTTATATACCAACAGGTTGCATGAGTTGTATGAGTTGCACAAGATTGCTTATAAAGGCTTACTTCTGTTTCTTTTGAGACCTCTGTTATATGATGCATTGACTCAATAGCTCAGCCACCAAAGGTATGCCCTGCAATGTCTGCCAGCCTTTCTTCATCTTGACCAGATATTGTAAATAAAGTCAGCAGATCTTACCATAGAGCTGTGGACCCTAAGAAAAGCATGAGATGAATTGGGTCATATTGGGGAAATTTAAATAAATATAAGTAAACAAGTGGCAGCTGAGTGAGCAACCTACATCTACTATCAGCTACTCCAAAAAGGCTGCCACATATATAACTATAAGGTCTATGAATTCTGAGATCTAAAGAGCTATCATGAGTTATTGTCAGAATTCTCCCTCATCTCTACTATCACTACCACCATTGCCACTACTATCACCACTGCCATCGCCACTGCTATCACCCCTTTAGCTCTCAATGAGCAGCTTGTATACTATCTATATGAGAAAGAATCTAACATTGTTAGCAGAGAGTGCATTTTCACCTCAAATACTCTCTCTTTTGACAATCATTATAGAGTAAAAAATGAGTAGACTGGACCAATGTATAAATTAAGGACTGCTGTTTTGTTTGCTCATAATGTAGTAGAAAAGAATAAAGAAAAGAACAAAAGAAGAGAGAGAACAAAAGGAAAGAGTGACATTATCAAAGTGTGGTAGAAAAAAAAAACAAGAGTAAAATAAAAAAAAGAAAGAATGATATCACCAAAGATTTCAATCTGGATAGATCAATTTGGATGGATCAATTCAGATAGATCAATCCAGATGAATCAATCCAAGGCCCGCAGGCTTGAGGAGTGGGGCCTTCCTCATTTGGCAGTACCTGACTGGAACTGGGAGCTGACACGACAATATGATTGAGGCCCACAGGCTTGGGGAGTGGGAGTGGGGTCTCTTCAGGCCCTAGCCCATGTGTAAGTCCTTTGAGGAAGGTACTGTATGTAAGTCCTTTACTCACCCACTTTGAATCTACTTTGCTCTCTGTTAGTTGGTTGGGGGTTTTTTCTTTGCCTCAGGCTTTCTTTTGGGGTTTAGGGGGCTATTCTTTATTCAGTCTCAGTGCTGCTAGATCCAATGCATAGGTGTGCTCTCACATGTAAATGATGATCCAGCCCTGGTGAGCAGACAAGTCTAATCTATATCATGGGGGTTGACATAGCTGGTATTTGACAGACATAGCTAGAGCAGTGGGACTGCTGGACAATTTAGTAGCCTAGATTTATAGGGGGATATTATTCGGTGGGTGGTGGGGGAGGGTTTTGGCCTATATAGTCTAGGTTCCTTTCCAATAAAAATCTGCAAGACTATGAGTCTAGTAAAAAAAAAAAAAAAAAGATGAATCAATCCAAATCAATCTGAATCAGATCATAAGACCAATCAAGTTAATTCAAATCCATCATATGACAAATCTGAATTAAATCTCATCTGGATCAACTCTATCTATTCAGAGCACTATTATTTATAGTTTATTTAATATAAATATAAAAAATTTAAAATATAAGCAAAAATATGAAATATATAGTGGTTCTATAATAAATATAATAAAGTATATAAAGACTCAATATTCAGATAAAATGGAGTTAAATATGATATTAAGTAAAATTGATATTTCAGCTATAGTAAGTAGGTGATCTTCTTTTTATTTTAGTATAAATTTAAAAATATATCTTTTATATTTAAAAAAAAACCCCCCCAATTTAGCCATATTCTACTCTGGAGTTTCAAAATTAACTTGTTTATTAGATTATATATAATGATCAACCATTTATGGTAATTGAGAGCACTTCTTTATAAAGTCTCTTTGATTTTCTCAAGTCTGATTTATACACCCCAGGTACTAATACTATTCATAATGATATTATAGAGATTTATAAAAAAGAATATAATAATCTCTATCAAAAGCTTCAGGTAAAATATTAGTAATATTAAGAATATTATTGAATTAATTATAGTTATTAACTATATTTTAAATTTTACTATAGAGTATTATAGATAAAATTTTATTTATGATTGATATCTAGATATCTTCTAATATTATTTCATTTCTCAGTATTACTGGACATTAGATTGATTCCAATTGATAGCTTCAAACTCTTACTCTTGACTTCATAAAGCTTAAGAGTTCTTACTCTGAAGAAAATATTATAGAAGTATTTATAAACTATATTCATAAGCTTAGAATTATAACTAAGATATAGAAGTTTTTTATTTTAAACTAATATAAAAAGAGAATAAAAAAAAAAAAAAAAAAAAAAAAAAAAAAAAATATAAAAAATAAAAAAAAAAAAAAAAAAAAAAAAAAAAAAAAAAAAAAAAAAAAAAAAAAAAAATACTTTTAATTATTAATTACTTTCTGTATAATTTTATATATTAAAATTTTGAAATACAGATATTAGCTATTATAACAGATAATTTCTCCAACAATATTATATTTCTTCACATTTTGGTAACAAAACTTCAACAAGAAAATATAATCTTTAATATCAACAATAACTATATATAGTGTCAAGCTCATATTCTGAATCTCACTACTCAAGATTATCTCATACAACTATTCAGTAATTGGAGTAAAACTAACAAGAGTTCTAATACTGTTTCAAAGTTATACAAATTGATTGTTACAATTTGATTTTTTTTTTTTTTTTTTTTTTTTAATGTACAATTTGATCATTACTACTATGGTGAAAAAAACTTACTGAACAATATAAAGTAATTTCTCTCAATCTAAAAGAATTTATTTTAGATATTAGTATTGTAATAGATCAGAATATACCACCTGAATTATAACTTAGCCAGATGATGTGAACAATTAACATACTTAATCAAATGATGTGACTCCCAGTATAATATTCAGTATATCATAGTTACCTATGCCACCATACTTATAATTAGCCAGATATACCAGAAAGGGTCTGTTTACCTGTATAGACTCTGTACACCATACAGACTCTATACACTGTACAGGACCTATACATCATACAGACTCTATATACCTACTATAAGTAACAGATCTATAGTTAGCCATATAGCAACCAGATAGCAACCAACTTGTATAAATTACCCCATAGACAAGAGTGAATAAACTTCAGTCCAAAAGTTGAATATAAACTAAAGCAAAAGTCAATTGTCTGATACACTTAGGAGAAATACCTGCCAAAAGCCACTTGATCCAGGAAGAATTGCAACACTTAGGAGATATGCCTGCCAATGAGCTACTGCCAAGAAGTTGTGAGCTTAGTTCTCTTCTCTTCTACTCTGGTCCACTTTCCAATACAAAGAACAAGTCCATTTTGATTCGCTTGCTAGATAAGTCTGAAGATTTACCACCCAAGTTCAAGAAAGAACTTTGCTGCTATTTTCCAGTTGAAGCCCACTGATTCAGAAGAATCCATGCCATAGTACTTTCAGTTGAAGCCACCAATTCAGAAGAATCTACACCATCTGAGTTATTTTCCAGAAGTCTGCTGATTTAGGAGAATCCACATCATCTGTCATTTTCAAGTTATCTGCCATATTCTCAGTTGAAGCCATTGTTTTCAAGTTGTCCGCATTCTTAGAGAACCCATGCCACCTGAGTTATTATTTCCAGAAGAGCCTGATTTATGCCATCTGAGTTGTTCATTATTCTCAGTGAGCCAAATTGAGTTATCTGCCAAATTATCAGAATGTCCCACATAAGGAACCCACCATACTACACAGAGATCATCATACAGAAATCACATAAGGAGAACCACTAAATTGCCAGACCATCACACACAAGATTGTCACACTACACACGAATTTCTACTAATTTCCAGTTGACCCAAGAAGAAAATCCATTCACACACAAATTACTGCTATACCCAAAGAACCCTCCCAATAAGGAAATCACCAGAATCGCTTGCAGATATCTAGCTTTTGACTATTATATCACTAAATATCAAGGATCTCAGGAATCATAGAATATTTTATTGCTTTTGATAAAGTAACTGTGGACTTAAGCCAAACTACATCAACCCCCAATCTTATAATTTGCCTCCATTGAGCCAGGCACATTATAGTATATATTGGAACTCAACATTTGTGATGATTGAATGAGTATTAATACTTGCTGTAGTATATAGATTATTAATAATAATATTATAGAATAAAATTTAACTTATTAATTAATATTAACTTATTCAAACATATATAATTTAGGTCCTAGATTATATAGCTACTACTGATAAAGATATGCAAGATATGGTAATTGAAGAGAATGAGTGGGTAAAATTGAGAGAAGTTATTAAAGTTTTGGAAGTAAGTAAAAATATATTTATTAGTATTTTTTCAGATTTAGTTTTACTTTACTCATCTTTTTTTATACTTTTACTCTTTATTTTCCTTTAGTATTTTAATGAATATACAAAAGAAGTTATTTGGCAAAAGTTTTCAATAATATATTCTGCAATTCTGATGTACAATCTTTTAATTAATTAACTTAAAGATCTACTAGACTTATTGAAGAATGAAGATATATCTCTCTCAAGACAAAAGGAAGCTATTGAAGTAGCTTTGAAGAAGCTTAAAAAATATTATTCAAAAACAGGTACTTCTATATTTTCTATTAGTACCAGTGAGTAAAGTGTTATTTTTTATAAATTAAAATGAGAAATTTCATTATTTTGATTGCAATTTCAATATTTGACCAGTTTTAGATCTTCTAATATTATAAAGATCAAGGCTAGAAAAAAGAATTTATTAAGGAAGCAGAGCAATTAATTACCAATATATATTAGAAAAACTATACATCTCTACTGAGTTCTGACTATGATTTGGATAACTATAAGAATGATTTCATTATGTAGTATCTTTATGATAAAAAAAGAAAAAGGAAATCTTCAATAGATGAGCTTATAATATATTTGTCTACTGATCAAATAGTCTTATTAGAGGGTATTGGTACATTAGATTAGTAGAAAGTAAGAATTTTTATAATTATTTTTATTAAATATTATAAGTTTTTAACTCTAAAATTCCCTATATTTTAAATTTGTAGAGATGTCAAATAGACTTTTCTAATTTAAGCAATATGGCCAGATATTATCTGGCTATTTTCACAATAAGTACACTAGTTGAACAGATGTTTTTTTGGTAATAAAGAGCTTATTGTACCAAGGAGATGCTCTCTTAAAGCTAAGACTATTTGAGTAATATATGTCTAAAATTCTAGTAGAGCTCAGCATTCTGATTTCAACTTATTATAACTATATAATATTGGACAGAAGAATGTTTGAAGAAGTTGATTTAGTTTAGAGAATAATACCAAATTAATTTTTTAATAAATATATCTCAAATTTGACTTATTGCCTAGAGGGGTCAGATATATAGTAGGAGGTAACTGAGCACATCCACATCTAATAAGGTACATCTAGCAATTTAGTATATCTATATCTAACTTAGTATATCCAGTATGGTATATCTATCTAGCAATTGGGCACTTCTGACAATTGGGTACTTCTGACAATTAGATATATCTGGTAATTGTATATATTATTTCTCTACTCCTCTTTTCCTATAGCTCTACTCAAAAAGGCTATCTATACTCTTTTCTCAAGGTATAGTATATTTTTCATGCTTTTTTTTTTTTTTTTT